>JAVSCE010021774.1:0-104287 GCA_032199065.1 Smutsia gigantea | reverse complement strand
GGAACCTTTCACATGGAAGATTTATTTCCTGCTTTCAGGGGAGGACAGAAGAGGATCAAAGCATCTCTCTCTTAGACCAACTGTTTCTCCAGTCTCTTTAATTCAAAGCAGTCAAGATGCCAAGGGACACATTTTGGGGCCGCCTGTCCTTGGTTCCTACACTATCATGAAATAGTGTGCTTATTTAATTGTAGATTAAAATATCACTCATAAATTGTTAGATGGAAATAAAAATGTTATTCAAACATTGTAAAGCTAATTTTGGAGGAAAGCTTAAATATGGAAATAGATTACATAGATCTGTAATAATTGCTAATGTGTTTAAATGAAAATTACTAGAAAGGCTATTTTCGGTTATCCATTAGATAAACAGGTTTCAGACTAGTGTCAGTTTACTCATCTGTTTGCCAGCAGTTTGTCTAAAATCCTCACTTCTCTGCTCTGGTGATATGGTGCTTTATAATAAAAAATACATATGTGGTGTTTAGCCCTGACTCTGGCACAGAGATGAGAACTATAAACATATCTTTTGTTGTGATAATTAGATGACTTTGGACCACACCTAAGGAGGGGGCCTGTTGCTAGGAGAACTGACCATATGATTAGAGGGTTGGTTGGAGTTTCCAGTCCTACCCTCTCCCACTCCCCACCCCCACCTCTGGGGGGTGGTATTGGAGCTGGAGATTGAAACAATTGCCAATGTCCAATGATTTAATAATCAAGCCTATGTGACAAAACCTCCATAAAAACCCATAAGGACTGCATCCAGAGAGCTTCTGGGTTGATGTACACATGGGGGTGTTCAAGAGTGGTGCACCCAGATGGGGCACGGAATCTCCAAGCCCTTTTGGATACCTTGCCCTACACATCTGCTCTCTATGGGTATTCATCTGGATCTTTTATTACATTCTTTAATAATAAACTAGTGAACATAAGTAAATGTTTCCCTTTGTTCTGTGATTAGCTAGTAAAGTAATTGAATCTGAAGAGTGAGGAGCTCCTGGACACTTCTGATTTACAGCCAGCTGGTAAGAAGTACGGGTAACAAGCTGCACTTGCAACTGGCACCTGAAATTCTTAGACCCTCAGTCTATAGCAGGTTGTCCAGAAGCACAAGTGTTAACCTGAGCTTGCAACTGGTGTGTAAAGTAGGGGGTAGGGGGAGTCTTGTAAGACTGACTCTCAACCTGTGGAATCTGATGCCATCTCTGGGGAGTGTCCAAATTCACTTGAATAGTAGGACATCTAGCTGATGTCTGCAGAATTGTTTGATGGCATGGAGGAAACCTCCCCTCCCCATGTTGCAATTGGTTCCAGAACACTAATTAGTTCCCAAGTTAGAATACATCTCTAAGCTTCACACCAAATCCCAACTTCTCTGAAAATCATCAAAGAGCCCATTCACAGTACTTTTAGATAATAAAGGTTATAAAGGTAGCATGTAATCGTTTGAGACAGAACATCTATTTCTGACAACTAAAAGTTGAATTGAAAATCAATCAAATGCCCTCTAAAAAGTTAACCTTTCAGAGGTTCAAAGAAAGTTTGAACAACATAAAGTTTTCAGTTTTAATCCTCTAGCCACTTTGAGACTTAAAATGTCTCTGAAATTTCAGACCTATGACAGCTCTTCTGAGTTAAATGGAGTCAAGAAAATGTAACATCAAATCAGTGAGAAAAACAAAAAGACATCAGTTTATATTTGTAATAAGTACCTCAAAGGAGATACTGTAAGGATGAAATACAATAATTTTAAACATGTTGAGTACACTTAACACCAATTCTCCTCATTTCTTTGCCACACCACTTTTTCTACCTGACCCACTTTTTCTTGGCAGGTTATGTGCCTTTACCCCCACTTCCCTTTCTATAACCTCCATTCCCTCCTCTCACTTGTTTCTTTGAATCAAAATATTTTGATTAAAATCCAGATCAATGAAATACACAGGAAGTTTTATCCAAATAAATTCTCCATTGGATGTGCTATGCTGGTCACTAGTGCTGGTCACTGTTTCAGAATTTCTGCTTGATCACAATATAAGCTGGTCACAGGGACAGTGATACAGCATGGAGAATATAGTCAGTGATTCTGTAACATCTTTCTTCATTGATAGATAGTAGCCACACTAGAGGGGGTGACAATTTAATAATATGGGTAACTGTTGATCCACTGTGCTGTATATTTGAAACCAATATAAGATTGTATGTTAATGATACTTTAATAAAAAAATAAATCCTATTTGTTTTCTGGCATAAAACTTGTCTTCTTTTTCATTTCATGATGGGCATGTATTAGTTCAGTTAATAATCATTTCTATAATAGCAACCTCAAAATCTGTAGTCACTCAAATATGATTAATGTTTTTTTCTTTAAAGTTCATAACAGGCTTTCCTGATAGGCTGGTAGTTCCTCTACCTTGAGAGGTTAATTGGAGCATCTGAGATTCTTCTAGGTTATGGCTTTGCTATCTTTTTAATTGGTCTTCAGTGTCACATTGCCAATCTGCATTAAGCCACAAAAGAGCATGGAGATCATGTATTACAAGATATTTATAGGCCAGGTCTGAAAAGGTCTCACATTATTTCTCTCACATTCCACTGACCAATATTCAGTCCCATGACCACATCTTTCTGAAAGGACACTGAGCCATAGAAAATAGCTGTGTACCCAGGAAGAAAAGGAAATGAGGTTAGCTTAAAGGAACTATAACTAATACTTGTAGATAGCTATAAGCTAATTTGAAAGTTAATAGACTTTTAAGTTAAAAGAACTACATACCTTGGCACCTATTTTACAACAGCCTAATATTTTTCCTAAACATAATCGGCAACCTTGCAGAAAAGTATTAATCATGAAAGTCATGACCATGCTGTAAATCTGATGATTCAATAATTAATTGAAATTATGATAAATAATAGAGAAAAATATAGGTTGGGCCAGAAACTTTGATAATAATTAGTTTTATTAGTTTATTAGTTTATTTATTCATTTTATTTATTAGGGAAGTGGTATAAAATGAGGCTTTGTACTATGAGAGGGCTAGCACATAAAGTTTAAAGTTTTAACAGGAAATGCTGTGGGAGTTGAAAGAAGGAGAAGATAATCAGAGTGGTTAAAAAGGATTGCCAGCCTCCATTAAGAAAATCCAACTTTCTTAGAGGGACAAGCAGGCCAGTGGATTGATAATAACAAATAATACTGAAAATAAGAGTACAGAGAGATGTCGCACAACTGCTAGTAAATAATGAGAGCAGACTCGTTTTCAGTGGTTGTATGGATTGTACACAGCACAGAAGCCTTTGACCAATGACAATGTTCTGCCTGAAATCCCTTCTATGGCCACTGGCCAGTCTCGTGTCCAGGGACAAGGCTGGTTGAGCCAGCATGAAAGGGGGCACAAACCATTCTGCATGAACACCTGCTCTGACAGTGCCTGTTTCTTGTAGCTTCACGAAGACATTGCTGTCAGACTTCAAATTTTTTTCAGTTAAGAAAAGGTTTCTTAGAGAAGTATAGCTTTGCCTTTTTCTTATTATGAAGTTGAAAGTCAACTTCTATATTGAAGGGCCACTTTGCAACATTATTATTATTTCATGCCCTTTTTCACTTTTCCTACATTTCTCATGTTTTAGTCTTTCCTCCTCCATGTTAAATATTTCCTTATATATTTCAGATTGTAGCCTTTTACTTATGAGAGCTGTTACAGATATATCTTCTGATTTATCATGTGTCTTAAATTGGCTTATGGTGATTTTTGCCATAGAAAAATATTTTTTTTTACATGTTGTAAAACTTTATAATTTTTTTGCATATAATAAAACTTTATTGGGATGTGTGATTTCAGGGCAGCAAAGAGTGAGAGCAAAAAGGCAAATGAGGCATGGAAGGAGGAAAACTAATACAAAGTGGTATACCAAGTGTTATGGATTGAAATGTGTCCCTCAGAAAGATATGCTGAAGTCCCAACCCTATGAATGTGACCTTATTTGGAAACAAGATTTTTGCAGGTATAACAAGTTAAAAGGGAGCTTTACTGGATTAGGGTGGGCCCGAAATCCAATGTTTGGAGTCCTTATAAGAAGAGGAAAGACACAGAGATACAGACACAGTGGGGAGAAGGCTCCAGGAAAAGAGGCTGAGATTTGAGTGATGCTACTACAAACCACGCAACACCAGATGCTGGAAGTGTGACAAAGCCTGGCTTTCCTGTATTAAATTAACGACATGCAAGATATGATCTGCTGAATGAGGAGGACTAAGCCACCTACAAGGGGCCAGCAGTAGTAGCTTGCTCCCTCAGCATCTGAGTCACTCTTAGGGGAAGTGAAAACTCAGGTTCTTTTTGATTGAAGGTATAGTTTCAACACATTCACAGGAACAATGTGAAGTCACAAGATTTATTGCTTACATATCCCAGAAATGGCGGGTGGGAGGCAATGAGCTTTAGAGGGAAGAGCAGCCCTCCATGCCAGGTCATGAGGGAGCAGAAGACAGAGAGCAGGGTACCAAGCGCCTATTACTTAGAAGACGTTTGGGGGAGAGGTCACTAACTTTTTGTGGACTCAGCTCTGAATGATCATATTAAAAGGTGCTCTGAAAAAAGCGAGGCAAGAACTTGGGTCAGGAATCCTAAGCTCAGGTCCTTATCTAAACGTCCAGGCTCTGTGTATAAGCAGGGTTGTCATACTATAAAATGTGTAGGTGGCAACTCAGAATGGCTGTTTTCTCATCACATATGCAAACAAGAATATATTTCATGAGTGTAAAGTTGAGAGAAAATATAAATTGAAAGCCATGTAACAGGATGATAAATGTTATACCATTTATCATCCTGTTACATGGCTTTCAATTTATATTAGTATTATATTATTATATTATATTTATATTATATTTCAACTATATCCATGATAGTATGAAAAATTAAACACACAAATTAAAAATACTCTATTTTTCATACATATGACACATTTTTTTCACTTGGCATTCTCTGAATTCTGAGATTATGAGTCATAATTCAATTTCAGAGTGTTTCTATCTTTGGTGGTGCATATATTTACATCATATTTGATAAAATATGATATTTATGCATATATACAAATAGAGTAATAGTGGAAAAAATGCATGTCTGTGATAAACATGTCCTTCAGCATATTGGTTACCTCTGAGGAAGGGAAAAAGATACATTTAGAAAAACCATTAGCAAAAAGAATAAAAAGTCAGTTTCTCTTCATTATTATATAATTTCTTTACTTTGTACTGTACATATCTCAAAATGTTTTAAAATGAAGGAACTTAGAAAGTTAAGACTAGTGAGAAATCAAGAAGGCAAATTTCTCAGCATGGAAGTTAAACAAGTAAATTAAATAGTTCTTACCAATGACAAGAGGATAGCACACCAGCTTGTCAGGGGAATTCAACAAAACATAGGTTCAGACTAAAGGCCAAATGACCAATTGCTAAATTTATATTCTTTCCACACTAAACATAAAGTCATGGGTCATCATTATGGAATAAACTTCTGTGATAAAAGAATAAATCTGAAATTTGTTTTGATTGAAGAAAATTAATCACAGATATTGTGTATTATTTCCAAGGTTTATATATGTGTGCATGTGTGTGATTTAATTGGGGGAACATAAATATTTGTGAAATCTTGCTAAACAATTGACATTCTTATTTAACTCACAATTTCAAAATGTGGAGAATTCCCAAATACGACTCATTTCTTATAAGTGTCATGGTCTCAAAGGAAATTGATGGAACTGTGTTCCTAGAAAAAGATAATGCTGATGTCCTAACCCTGGACACTTGTGAATGTGATCTCACTTGAAAATAGGGTCTTAATAGATGTAATCAAGTTGGGATAGGTTATAACTTTATCCAGTGTGACCATTCTCCTTACAAGAAGATAACAGATCCAGTCAGAGAAACAGAGGAGATAGCCTGTGAAGATGGAGACACTGGCATGATGCATCTGCAAGCCAGAGGATACCCCGGATTTCCAGCAGCCACCAGAGGATAGGAGAAAGCAAGGAAGCCTCCTTCTCTAGAGCATTCTGAGAGAGCATGGACTTGCCAATATCTAGGATTTGGACTTCTAAAGTGTAGCATGTGACAAAATCAGTTTCAATTGCTTTAAGCTACCCAATTTGCCAATCCTTTTCAACTTACTTCCTGTGACAATGGAGAAAATGCTTCTCATTCAAACAAAAGGCAATCACGCCATATTTTGCAGGAAACCACTGGTCTGTTTCAAGGAATTCACTCCTTTGTTAATCTTCCCACTTCCTTTCTCCAGAATTTAACAGTCCTTTTCTCTCTATTGACTCTTTTCCATCAAAATACAAATACTCCCTAGATTCCCCCACCTTAACACAAAAGAACCACCCTTGACTTCATGACTTATTGTATTTGGAAGCAGATAAATTGTTTTATAGTTTCACAGGCCCACAGATATAGAGGGATTTTGCCCCAAATTTACTATACTTAGAATTCCACCCATATCTCATTTAGTTTATATAGGTAATGAGATTTGAAATGGATTATTTTTGAGCTGATAATATTGGATGGTATTTTGGACTTAGAGTTAATGATGGAATGGGTTAGTTTTTGGGGATGCTGAGATGGGGCAAATGAGTTTCTCATGTATGAAAGATACAAATTTGGGGAGCCATTGGGTGGACTATACTGGTCCATTGCATGTCCCACCCAAAGCTCATTTCTATCATACATGAAAAATGTATGATACCTCATACCTCAAAATGTGGCCTGAGAAAACAAGGTTTTTGCAGAGTAATTAGTTAAGATGAGGTTATATTGGATTAGGGAGGCCCTAAGTCCAGTGACTGGTTTCTTTACAGAAAGCCATACAGAGACACGGGAAGATACAAGGCAGAAGTCGATATGGTGACTGAGGCAGAAACTGAAGTGATTCACCTACAAAACAAGAACCACCATGGATTTCCAGCAATCATCAGCAGATAGGAAGTCAAGAAATAATTATTCACTAAAGCCTTCAGGGAAAGCATGGCCCTGCTGATACCTTGTGCATAATCTGAAAGAGAATATGTTGAATATGTTTCTGGTGTTTAAATTGCCCAGTTTCGGTATTTGTTCTGACAGATCCAGGAAAATAATACAATGAATGATCCACATCATTATATCCTCACCTGCATTTGGTGTCCTCAGTATTGTTTATTACAGCCATTTTCCTAGATATGGAGTAATACCTCCTTGTCACTTTAATTTGCATTTCCCTGATGGCTACTAATCTTGAACATCTTTTCATGTGCTTATTTGCCATCTGTATATCCTCATCAGCCAAATGTCTTTTCACATTTTTTGCTTATTGTCTACTTGGATTCTTTCTGTATTCAGGATATAATATTTTCTACCAGTTTGCAGATTCTTTTAATCCATTTTACATAGACTATCATGAAGCAAAAGTTGTAGTTTTGAGGCAGTCCAATTTATCCACTTTTTCCTTTGATGACCATGTTTTTAATGTCAAATCAAAATCTCTTTGTCCAGTCCTAGATACCAAATATTTTCTCATATTTTTTATTTATTTTTGTCCCTGACAACATGATTCGTTTCAGTTACCATAGCATATTAACTGCGAATAATTGCATGAAGTTCAAACATTGTTGCTAGCACTTTTTCTCCCAGTTTTATTGAGATAAAAGTGGTAAATAAAAATTATAGGTACATGCGTGCATTTTAAGTTTTAAAATGTGATGGTGCAAAAACATTGTGAAGTGATTATCATAATTTCTATTTTTTTACACATTTTATACTTTTGTGTTTTATGTATATGATCCATTTTGAGTTAGTTTTTATAGAATGTGTGAGTTTAGATAGAGGTTCATTTTTCTCCCAATGAAGGGAGCATGTACCACTTGTGGAAAAAGCTATCCTTCCATTAAATTTTTTTACAACTTTGTCAAGAATTAGTTGAGCATATTTAGCTATAATGTTTTCCAAAACTTATTTCTCACATATTTGGATGGCAAGTTGGAATAAAATTGTATTTTTAGAAAAAAATGAATTATTGTATATTTTTATAATCCCTTATATAATACAATTGTGCTAAATATGAAAATCCATATTATTCAGCCTATTTTTTGTAAACAGTTTGAAAATGCAGAGATGGAACTGATGCCTCTCCAACTTTTTATTTCACAATCTAGTTAGGTAACTAAAGTGCAAACAATAATAATAATTATTATTATATTTTCATTGCTGACCCTACAAGATGTGGAAATTACTCTTTAATGCAATGTCTGAGGGTGTCATTGCTAAAATTTTCATGAACCACAGAAGAATAACTTTTCACGTCAATGGAGTGAGCAGAATGCTGGTGAATTTATTACAGTACAGTGTACCTTTTACTTCTGATTCTCTGAATTACAGTGTGTATTCATCACAAACAAAATTTGAATAACCTATTCATGTATGACAGTAGGATAGAAGACTCTTACATTTTAAAATGTCCACATTCACATAGCCACTCATGTTATCAACTTGTATGAATTCTGCATGGCTACTTAGAAAAAATGATATATGGTATCCTCGATCTCTATCTTCATATTTTTTGTTCACACTTATTTTCTGCACTTGAAATGCTTTTCTATTATGAATTAATTATATATGAATTAATTGTATTTTTTATTCAAGGATTTATTAAAGCTCCATCTCTCATAAAGCCTTTTCTGACCACAATAATTTTAAGAGGCATCTCCTTCTTCTCCTTCTTCTCTATAGGTAATCTGTGACATTTATTTAACATTTATGACTTGCCACCAGAGAAAAAAAATCACATTTTGGTATTGTATGTGCAACTAGACATGTTGGAGTCTCCCAAATGAACTGTCCAGATTTACAAGAAAAACAACGTCATACATTTTTTGTATATATGTCATAGAGAAATTGTGCTGTATCTCCTAAGCTCTGGATTCCAGAATGACATTTACTGTGTAGCAACTGAAGCTTAAATTTCAGGGATGATTTCTTGCATAACCCTTTTTAAACTCTCTTAGACTTTTATTCCCTAGACATGTAAAGGAAGCTGTTGTTTCAATCATGACTGGAGGCCCAGAGCACTGCCTCGGTGGGGTTATCTTCTCAGCCTTGTTGCTGACCTCAGGCCTGCAAGTGAGGGCAGTTGTTGGCTAGCACTGTCTCCACACCTCTATCTGGAAGAATCTTACCTGTCTTAGTGACATCATTTGGCATCTGGAACCTGTCTTTTGACCCCAAAGATGGACTTAAAAGAAATAGATTCTCCACATTCTGTTGAGGACCTTATGGCCCAGGCATTCTAAAAAATTTGCCTACCCCAAACATATGTTAAGGATTGTAGAGGGGAGAGTTGTGAGAAATTTGATGAGCTGCATGGGGACATGCCAAGAAAGAGTAGTGTTGCCTAAATGTATCACCCAGGAAAGACAGGAAAAAAGCACAAGCTAAATAAGAAACCACAGAGGAAGTTAAAGACATGGTATTACCAATGAAGAGATATGAATTTGAGTAAAACGTTTCTTAATAAAAAAAAGATAATTTGCTCTTATCTGGCATATAAGAAGCTTGGAGGTGGCCACTTTGTCCTAGCAGTAAAAAGCTGGACAAACTGACAAACTGACAACTCTTCTTAGATCCATCAAAGAAGTGAGGTTACAGGGAAAACTGCTACCCCCAAAACTGGAGAGGCAGATGAGCAAATACAAGGCATTCATAACTCACCAGTGCAGAAATCTCCCTGGGAACTTGTTAGAGCAGGGAAATCTGAATTGTAATTAAAGAATTACTGGAGGCTCACTATGGATAAAGCTGAGAGATTAAAATCTTGAGAAGGGTCTAGTTATATGGTGACACAGTTTTGTGAGTTTCACCTCCTGGAGCACTGCCAGGCTGACACCATGAGTATCAGAGAAAAATCCACTCACACGTCCAGTAGGGTATAAGGAAAAGTAACTATTTCCCCAAATTAATGTCGAACACCAAACCATAGATCCAGGAACCTCAGAGAATACCAAGTAGGATAAATGCCAAAAAAATTTCTACATTGTGCATAGCATATTCAAACTCCAGAAAACCAAAGATTAAGAGAAATCCTATAGGGAGCTTGAGGAAAAAATAATTTTACCCATAGAGAAACAAAGATAAGAATTGTATCCAACCACTTCTCAGATACCTTGTAAGCAAGAACAGAGTGGAGTGGAATACTGAATGTGTTGAGAGAAAACCCCACCAACCTAGAATTCTGTATTCTACAAAATTATCCTTCAAAAGTGAAGATCAGCAAACAAAAATTTAAGGATTATTTTGACCAATAAACCTGACTTGTAAGAAATTTTAAAAGTTCTTTAGTGAGAAGGAGAATGACATAGGTCAGACACTTGGATCTCCATAAAGATAAGAATATCAAAGGAGGAATAAGTGAAGGTAAAATAAAAACTTTTATTTTTCTTACTCTTTATTGACCCAGCAGGTAACACCTTGCTTGAAATAATAATAGCAATGACAAATTGCTCTATTATCTACCTTTTTGACCCTCAGGACATAGAGTTTCCCTTTTCCAGGGACAATCTACTGAACATCCTGTCCTGGGCTGCAATACTTTACTTTTCTTTCAACTCTCTTTAAACCATAAACTTTCCTCATCTATTTATTTATCCATCTACCTCACTAGACTTGTAAGTATTTGAGGCTAGGCAATACTAGATATTCTGTTCTCTATCACCATTATTGATCACAAGACCTGCCTTGTACATGGTACCAACAGTACAATTATGAAATGGATGATGAAAGCCTCTATGAACTTCTGTAAAGGTTCACTTTATTGAATGGTGTCTAAAATTTAGATTATCTGTTTGTTAACTTAAAATTCTCAAGACTTTGAACAAACTACATTAGTTATGTACATCAGAGTCAGAGAAGGAACTGTCTCATTCATCTTTGCATCTCTCAGAAGATTGGGTTTATTGCTATACCAATAAGAGACATTTAATATGTGTTCACTGACTTCAGTCAATATTCACATTCAGATGGGAATCATATACCATTAGTTTTTTATTGTCTTTGTGGTTCTGAATATATTAATGATTTGATTTCAAGACAATTTCAGGACACACAAGGGAAGGGTAGTTAATTAGAGATTTGGGGGCAAACTTAAAAGTGTAAACTCAGGTTATTTTAACTTTAGTAATACCTTTCAAGAGCAGCTAAGCACCAAGAAACTTCCATTATTTTTTACTTTGCAACCAAATTCCTAGGGTTTTTTTTTTCCAGGCAATCTTGTAAAAAATAGGCCACTTTGGTTTTAAACCTTGTTTTTCTCCTCCAACCTCACCATGTCTGTATAACCACAAATTCCACTTGGTGGATTCTGCATCTGGCCTTTTTCAGTGCCTACTAGAACCCAAGATCTTCATTCTGGTTCTTCACTTGTAGAATACCAAGTTGAACACTTTGTCCTCTTTTTTCTGCCATCAAGATCATCCTAAAATAGTTTAGGATCTTAAAGTCCTAAAAATGATGATTTTAAGAATCATGGTGGTGTTTATCTCTGACATTTGTTTTCCAGAAGATGATACATTTACTTTTTTTTCCCCATGGGAAACAAACAAACCAAACCAGTAATTTTCTTATAAATATTTATATTCTTATAAATATAATGTCATATAATCTATGGAAGGAGTTATGTCTTGCTTTTAATTTCTAACCTAGCTTTTCTAGCCTAGGCAGTATTTGTAACTTTCTTGATCAATGACAAGTCTATTAATTCACTGCATGAAATTAATGTATGAAAGGGAAACAGCATTCCTGCCTTTAATGTCCTGGCAGTAGATTAAGGTCAGAGTTGTAGTGGCAGAAAATTGAAGATATATTTAGGAGGTAAAATCAATAAGTCTTATCAAATGGATGGGGTTAGGGACAGATAAAGAAAAGTGTCAAAGATAACTCCATGTTTAAAGGTGGAGGCATTTGTTAAATCATTTCCCTTTCTCTGCATGGAAGTCTTTTTCTTTGTAAATGAATTTAAGTTGCTTTTGCACAGACTATAGAATAGATTTATTTAATCCAAAAAACTCTCTGTTTATAATAGGCACTCAATTAATGTTTGATTAATAAGGAAATACATACAATTTGGGGACTGTGGTAAATATAATAATGGTGCTCCAAAGAAATCCATATCCTAATTCTTAGAATTTATGAATGTGTTGCCTTACATGGCCAAAGAAACTTTGTGGGTAATGAGGGTCTTGAGATAGGGAAGTTGTTCAGAATTTATAATCACAAGTGTTCTTAAAGGTGGAAGGAGGCAGAAGAGAGAGGCAGAGGAAGATTTGATTACAGAAGAGAAGATCAGAGTTATATTACTGAACCTATAGTTGTTAGCTTTAAATATGGAGGAAGAGGACCATCGGCAAGGAATGGGGACAGCCTCCAGAACTTGGGAAGGGCAAGACAGATTTTTTTTTTTCCCTAGAGCCTTCAGAAAGGAATATCGCCCTGCCAGCTTGAGTGAGACCACTTCAGACTTCTGGACAGGACTATAGACAATACATTTGTGCTGTTTTAAGCCACCAAGTTCATAGTAGTTTAGCGATGGAAAACGAATGCGGGATCTAATGGAGTCTTCCCGTGATCCAAGTGTCCTCCCTCTTATTAGCCAGTCATTTAAATTTCATTGGCTAATACCAAGGCTAAATTACTCACCTCTGTGGCATGTAAGCTGTTATAATAAACCTCCAAGGAATCATACACCTTAATTTTAGTCTATTTTAATTCCCAGAATTGTTAATGAGCAAAAGTTGACTAATATATATTTTTCTTTCATTTTCTCATAGTGACAAAGTGGAAAAAAAATTTAAATATATGTAGTTAATGGGAAAAGCAAGAAAAGGCAAGAAATCTAGTTTATGTACTAAGAAGAATGCAAGTTGCATTCTGAATTGCTTGAGCTATGATACAAATTGTAAATAAAGTTTTAGTGTTATAACCCTTTTATAGATAAGTACATATATTTTATATGCATTTATTTATATGTATATATATTCAGAAATTCTTTGACTAAAATTTGAGGATTAGAGTAGATTTATAAAAATCAAGTAAAATAATTACATTTTATTGTATTGATTATAAACTGACAGCATTTATTGCTATTACAAGTCTGTGTTTTAAAGATTGGAAATACAGATGTATGGATAACTTATTTTGGGATCCATAACAGTTCATATAGAATAATTTCATATTGACCAAAGGAATCCAAACGGACAGCAGTTTTATTTCAGGGATTGAATGATCAAGGTGGGTCAAGGTGATTCCAGTGGTATTTTAGTTATCAGTTATAGAGAGATGCACGACCTTACCTTGTAGAGAAACAGAAATCACACTGCCACTTTTCTCTTTGTGATGCAGTCTTCGGGGTAGGAAACACCACTCATTCCAACAATGATTGAGTCACAATGTTGAATGTGTTGACAGTAATTATATCAAGGTGTATGAAATTTGATTCCTGTTCTGTATGAGCTGATTTGGCAGGTGAGTTAAACCTATAATCTATTAACAAGAGGTTTTTATTACAGTTATTAGAATGGGATTGTTATAGTTTTGCAAGATGGAGACACTAGATAATTAGGAGACACTACATAAAGGGTACATAGTATTTCTGTCTTGTTTCTTGCAGCTTCATGTGAATATACAATTATCTCAAAATAAAAAAAGTTAGCAAATATGGAATTAGGGAAGCAGAGACTCAGTATGATCTTATTTAGGCATGAGCTTTCAAACTAAGTAAACTTGACCTTTGATCCTCTTATTTCATAACATGCATGCTTGTTGAATGAAAACCCACCAAAATTCAGAGAAAGCCCACATGCAAACTCCGCAAGGGTAGCTTAAAACTCTTTGTAAATGTGTTTTGACTAAGCAAGTTAGAGTGCAGATGCTGAATGAGAAGGTACTATATTTACATACGACCTAAGTTACAGTACATTTAACAGTGTCTTATGGAGTCAGATTTTTCTCCTCTCACAACCTGTACCAACTTACTGCCAATGCTCTCCTCTCCATTTAACACCTCTGTATGTATGGCATGTTTTTGAATTTTCATGACAAGCATCTTTAACTGTTAAATATACAGAAATGATTTTCACAGATACATTTATTTGAGTTAATGAAGTATTGAACCAGAGCTGACAGTGGCCACTGTTTCCATGGTGCAATCTGCTGTGCAATAGTGAGACAGGACCAGGCTTTATGGCATGCTTAGAGATGCACACCTACCCTTGTACATGTGGTGTGCCTGTATTTTATTGTCATTGAAAATATAATTTTATAGTCAGCAGGACTTTGAGTGGGCTGAATGACCAAGGAGAACAATTTTCCCTGGAGATTTGGAGCATATGGGTCTAAATTTACAGAGCATTAATTCTAGACTATTAGTGGGTTAAAGAGAATAGTGCCTGTCCTATTGTGTTTTTTTCCCATACTTCTTTCTGTATGCATAAAACACAGCCATACTTGAACTCAAATAAGGAACTTCCTTTCCCTGAATATTAGAAAATAAATCCCAAGCTAGGCTAGTGGGGGTAAAGTTGGGTGGAGAAACTAACCAACAAAGTTCTGAAATTTGACTCATTCACTATAAACTGTTAACTAGAGAAAAGCTGGTATGTTTTGTGGGGGGTTTTTTGGTATTGTTAATATAAATAAACGAAGAGAATATCTAATTCAGTGGTTTGAATTGCTCCTTAAAGACTATTTTCATTAAAAGACTACCTGGTGATCTTTTTTATAAGTGAAATTCTTCAATGATTACCCTCTAAATGTTTGGATTTATTAGATCTAGGTTGGAACAAATTACCTGTACTTTTAAATATTCACCAGGTAATTATAATATGCTGCTAGGTTTGGGGCTTATTAAGTGAGCTTATTAATGAATTCATTACCTCAGAAGCTCATAAAGTCATTTGCCACCATATATGTGACATGATCTTGTGGAAGAGAATGATTTTCTAAATCAATGAATTTTATTATTATTATTATTTATTCAAAATATTTGATTGCATTGCTCTGGATAGTTACTTTGATTGCATGATAGAAGAGAATAAGAGTGATTGGTCATTAAAGTATGTCAAACATTTTATAAATTATTGAAAAAGTTGTAAAAATAACCTTACAGAGATTAAAGTAAGTATGGATCAGCTGAACAGAAGGTGCTCCTAAAATGTTTTTAAGCTTTCACATGATGAGCAAGTTCCGGTGTAGATCTTACTCCTTTATCTCATTAATTTTAACAACTAAACTTTAAGTGTGTTTTATTTCCTCAGTTTGCATGGTGAGGATATTGGGGTAGAGAAAACGAAATGACTTTCCTAAGATGATACATTTAGATAAATGGAGGAAAACAGAAGAGTTAGGATTTACAGGGCTATCTGGACAAAAGTCCTTATTTTTAATCACTCCATGTGAACTATTAAAAGACATATTTTATCTTTATACTAAGATGTATTTCAATTTCAGAGTTTGTTTAAGCAAATTCTATTAGAATTGAGCAGTGCCAAACTGGAAGCGGTTAGGAGCACTTTACTGACAGAGACTAGGAGAAAGTCTTGCATAAAGTATAAAAGCAAAGAAAGGATATTATTTGATTGGCTATATCTTAAAGCCTTTTAGATTTTCATGACTAGCATTTTGACACCATAACCTTGAGGCTTAGATTTTTTGGTTTGCTTACACAGGCTGCCACAGCATTAGAGTCACCTTAGTCCAGTGGCCTCCTTGCTTAACTAACTTTACAGTATACATATATTCATACATACATATAGACGTAAAAATATATTTTGTTGTTTATTTAAAGAAGCATTTTCATAATACAAGTACATTTTCCTTAAATTATCTTAATAAATATGCTATTTTAATTAAAGGCTAGCTTTTATCTATCAAAGCACAGGTAAACCTGTCAGATCATGGCTAGGCAACATGTATTTTCTCTTTGGAAGGTTATCAAGAACACAAGAGAAACGCAAAGGATCTTCCTGTTAGAAAATGCATAAAAGCTAAATGTGATTTATTCCCACCAGGAGGTGTAAACAGTTTAACAGTAAGGTATTAACAAAGGGCCACGTGGTGGAAAATATGCCAGGTAGCTGCTCAGGCTGAGTGGGGGTGGGGTGGAATTAATAAGGACCTGGCTATACCTGTTTGAGAAGAAAAAGAAATTTTAAACCTACTAATAAAATTAAGACAAATGTAAGGGAAAGCCTAATATGGATATAACTTGCTTAGGTGATATCCTGGAAAGAATATGAACCCTGCAGTACTCAACCAATGAGAAACCAGGGGAGGAACCAGGTGCTAGGGAATAAATTATTTGCCCACCTGCCCCAGGTATGCCTGCCCACCAGATACCCAAATTTGCAGAAGCATCATTAAAGCCTCGCTCTGCTGTTCTCTTTGTCTCTGTGTCCACTTACTGAGTTTGGGCCAGTGAGTGTATTTCTCAAACTTCCCATTCCCCATATCGTTAATCTTCCCCATGAGCTTCCTTGGAAAAATCTTCACCTTTTTCTCTTTTGAATAGAGAATAAATTCTTTATTCCCTTCAGCTATTTTGCCCATTCCCTTCCCACCATAAAGAGATACAAACCATAGAAGAAGAAAAGGATGATGGTCCCAGTAGGATAACAGCAAGAAGGTCAACACAGGATGGGGCAGACATTATACTGGTATTCTGGTGTTTTGTTTCTCTATTGTAAGAAATACAAGATTTAAAACTGTTAATTAGAGATTGCAGTGTATGGGATTTTAAATCTTGACTGATTAAATGTTGACTATACAACCATAATAAGAGATGAATTTAGAATTACATGTTTATGTAACATAGCTATTTCTCAATAAAATATACACAATTAAGATAGATGGATTAGATGATTCAAGATGGCAGCATGAGAGGTGAGAGAGAGAACTCCTAAAATCACATATAATATGAAAATATAGTTAATACAACTAATCCTAAAAGAGCAACAGGAAAGAAGGCTACACCAGACTGCATACACCTGGAGAAGAAAGCAGACCTCACGAAACAGGGTAATGTACCAAAACCTTGATCCAGTGGGACCCAAGCCCTTCTCCCACCCTGGTTCACTGGCAGGAGGAAGAGAAACAGAGCAGAGAGGGGGCGGAAACCTCGGACTGCTGACCACCCAGCTCTGGAGATCTGCTTTGCTAGCACAAACCTACATTGCATGGTGCTCTGGAGGTTAGTGGAGTTGGAAAGCTGAGACAGGCAGAATACTTGAGAGACTGAGATTCCAGCCATTTGTGGAAGGGAGGGATCTCCATCTGGCTCCTCTGGGACAAAGGAAAGATGGGCGGTATGAGAGGCTTCCTAGCAGCAAGAGGGCTGCTGAAGAGGCGGGGTTTGCACGGAACTTGCTGCATGGGAGAAGGGATAGGTGGGCAAGGTTGTCTGGAGGCACTCTCCCCAACAGGTTGGGAACTTTCAGAAGCTTCAGGTGCTCCATCCCCATGGCTGGCTACTCAGCTCTGAGGCCCATCACAGTGATACACAACCTGCTGTGCCTTCCTCCTGGCCTGCTGACACCAGCTCACAAACGGCAGTCCTTGTCCTGGCATCAGACCAGCCAGAGGGAAGCTGGCCTATGACCGCTACAGACACAAAGCATAGAGGCTTACACCTGTGTGCCTGGCCCACTGGCTCTGAGAGTGGAAACAGACACGGCAGCTAGGAAACAGGAAACAGCTCTTTCTTCCCCCCAGGCCCCAGCACCACTCCCCTGCAACTCCCAACATCACTCCATGGGGTCAGCAGTTCCAGAGACTAGAGCTTCTGGGCACTAGAGGGTGCCACATAGAAATATGAAACATCAAAGGAACCTGGTTCAGACCAAGATATCACAAACACCAGAAAAGTCCCAAATTAAACTGAACTCACCAAACTTCCTGAAAGAGAGTTCAAAATAAAAATCATAAACATGCTCATGGAGGTACAGAAAAATATTCAAGAACTCAGGGACGAAATTAGAATGGAGATTTAATCATTAAGAAATTACATGTCTAAAATGCAACATACAATGGAGGGATTGAAAAGCAGATTAGATGTAATAGAAGAGATGGTAAATGGAATAGAAATTAGAGAAGAGGGATACAAAGAATCTGAGTCACAGAGAGATAAAAGGATGTTTAACAAGGAAAGAATATGAGAGAACTGTGTGACCAATCCAAAAAGAACAATATTTGCATTATTGGGGTGCCAGAAGAAGAGAGAGAAAATGAGAAACAAAGTGCCATTAAGGAGGTAATTGCTGAAAACTTCCCCAATCTGGAGAAGGAGATAGTTGCTCAAGCCATGGAGGTGCACAGACCTCCCAACACAAGGGACACAAGGAGGACAACACCAAGACAAATAATAATTAACCATGGAAAGATCAAGGATAAGGGCAGACATTTAAAAACAGCTAGAGAGAGAAAAAAGATCACATAGAAAGGAAAACCCATCAGGCTATGATCAGATTTCTCAACAGAAACCTTACAGCCAGAAGGGCATGGCATGATGTATTTAATGCAATGAAACAGAAGGGCCTCAAACCAAGAATACTCTACCTGGCAAGGTTATCATTTAAATTTGAAGGAAGGAATAAACAATTTTCAGATAAGCAAAAGCTGAGAGAATTTACCTCCCACAAACCACCTCTACAGTGCATTTTGAGGGATTGCTATAGATGGAAGTATTACTAAGGCTAAATAGCTGTCACAAGGGGAAATAAAAACACAGCAAAGTAGAACAATTAATTACCAACCAGATGCAAAATCAAATCAACTACCCCCAAAGTCAATCAAGGGATAGACATATAAAGAATGGAGGAGGAAGAAAAAGGAGGGGAAAAAAAGAACCCTTAGGTTGTGTTTGTAATAGCATACTGAGTTAATTTGACTGTTAGATAGTAATGGACTTACACTTGAACCTTTTGTAACCACGAATTTAAAGCCAGCAATGGTAATAAGTACATACTTACCAATAATCACCCTAAATGTAAATGGTCTGAATGCACCAATCAAAAGATGTAGAGTCACTGAATGGATAAAAAAACAAGACCCGTCTATATGTTGCCTACAAGAGAATCACTTCAAACCCAAAGACATACACAGGCTGAAAGTAAAGCGATGGAAAAAGATATTTCAGGCAACCAATAGGAAGAAAAAAGCAGGAATTACAGTACTTGTATTAGACAAAATAGACTTGAAAACAAAGAAAGTAAAAAGAGACATAGAAGGACATTACATAATGATAAATGGTCAGTCCAACAAGAGGATATAACTATTATAAATATCTATGCACCCAACACAGGAGCATCTACATATATGAAACAAATACTAACAGAATTAAAGAGGGAAAGAGAATGCAATGCATTCATTTTAGGAGACTTCAACACACCACTCACTCCAAAGGACAGATCAACCAGACAGAAAATAAGTAAGGAGACAGAGGCACTGAACAATGTATTAGAAGAGATGGACCTAATGGACATCTACAGAACACTCCATCTGAAAGCAACAGGATACACATTCTTCTCAAGTGCACATGGAACATTTTCAAGAATAGATCATATATTAGGCCACAAAAAGAACCTCAGTAAATACAAAAAGATTGAAATTGTACCAACCAGCTTCTCAGATCACAAAGGTATGAAACTAGAAATAAATTACGCAAAGAAAATGAAAAAGTCCATAAACACATGGAGGCTTAATAACATGCTCCTTAATAATCAATGGATCAATCACCAAATAAAACCAGAGATCAAGCAATATATGGAGACAAATGACAACAATAATTCAACACCACAAAATCTGTGGGATGCAGCGAAGGCATGCTAAGAGGGAAGTATATTGCAATACAGGTCTTCCTCAGGAAAGAAGAACAATCCCAAATGAACAGTCTAAACTCACAATTAATGAAACTAGATAAGGAAGAACAAATGAGGCCCAAAGTCACTAGAAACAGGGACATAATAAAGATTAGAGCAGAAATAAATAAATTCGAGAAAAATGAAACAATAGAAAGAATCAATGAAAGCAGGAGCTGGTTCTTCAAGAAAATAAACAAAATAAATGAAATCCTAGCCTGACTTATCAAGAACAAAAGAGAGTCTACACACATAAACAGAATCAGAAATGAGAAAGGAAAAATCACTATGGACACCACAGAAATACAAATAATTATGAGGGAATACTGTGAAAAATTACATGCTAACCAACTGGATAACCTAGAAGAAATGAACAACTTTCTAGAAAAATACAACCTTCCAAGGCTGACCCACGAAGAAACAGAATATCTGAACAAAGTACCAGCAAAGAAATTGAATTGGTAATCAAAAAATCCTAAGAACCAAACCTCTGGACCAGATGGTTTCACTGCTGACTTTTATCAAACGTTTATTGAAGACCTAGTACTTATCCTCCTTAAAGTTTTCCAAAAAGTAGAAGGGAGGAAATGCTCCCAAACTCATTCTATGAAGCCAGCGTCACTCTAATACCAAAACCACACAAAGACACCATAAAAGAAGAAAATTACAGACCAATATCCCTGATGAGCACCAATGCAAAAATACTCAACAAAATACTAGCAAACTTAAAAAAAAATTCAAAAATACATCAAAAAGATCATCCATCATGATCAAATGGGATTCATTCCAGGAATGCAAGGATGGTACAACATTCGAAAATCCATCAACATCAACAACTACATCAACAAAAAGAATGACAAAACAACATGATCATCCCCATAGATGCTGAAAAAGCATTCAACAAAATTCAAACTCCATTCATGATAAAAACTCTCAACAAAATGGGTATAGAGAGCAAGTACCTCAACATAAAAAGTCCACATATGACAAACCCACAGCCAACATCATACTTAACAGCAAGAAGATGAAAGCTTGTCCTCTAAGATCAGGAACAGAACAAGGATGCCCACTCTCCTCGCTTTTATTCAACATAGTTCCGGAGGTCCCAGCCACAGCAATCAGACAACACAAAGAAATAAAAGGCATCCAGATTGGCAAGGAAGAAGTTAAACGGTCTCTGTTTTCAGATGACATGATATTGTACATAAAAAACCCTAAAGAATCCACTCCAAAACTACTAGATCTAATATCTGAATTCATCAAAGTCGCAGCATACAAAATTAATACATAGAAGTCTGTTGCATCTCTATACACGAATGATGAGCTAACACAAAGAGAAATCATGAAAATTTCATTTACAATTGCATCAAAATGAATAAAATACCTAGGAATAAACCTAACCAAGGAAGTGAAAGAACTATACTCTGAAAACTACAAGACACACATGAGAGAATTAAAGAAGATACCAATAAATGGAAACACATTCCATCCTCATGGATAGGAAGTATTAATATTGTCAAAATGGCCGTCTTGGCTAAAGCAATCTAGATGCAATTCCTATCAAAATACCAACAGCATTTTTCAATGAACTCGAACAAATAATTCTAAAATTCAGATGGAATCACAAAAGACCCCAAATAGCCAAAGCAATCCTGAGAAGGAAGAATAAAGCTGGGGGGATTATGCTCCCCAACTTCAAGCTCTACTGCAAAGCCACAGTAATCAAGACAATTTGGTACTGGCATAAGAACAGACTCATAGACCAATGGAACAGACTAGAGAGTCCAGATATAAACCCAAGCATATATGGCCAATTAATATACAGTAAAGGAGCCATGGATATACAATGGGGAAATGACATCCTCTTCAACCATTGGTGTTGGTAAAACTAGACAGCTACATGCAAGAGAATGAAACTGGATTATTGTCTAACCTCATACACAAAGGTAAACTCAAAATGGAACAAAGACCTGAATGTAAGTCACTCTTGAATACAAGCATGAGCAACTTTTCCTGAACGCATCTCCTCAAGCAAGGGAAACAAAAATGCACAAGTGGGACTACATCATGCTAAAAAGCTTCTGTACTGCAAAGGATACCATCAGCAGAACAAAAAGGCATACTACAGTATGGGATAATATATTTGCAAATGACATATCCGATATGGTGTTAACATCCAAAATACATAAAGAAATCACATGCCTCAACACCCAAAAAGCAAATAACCCTATTAAAAAAAGCAGAGGATATGAACAGACATTTCTCCAAAGAAGAAATTCAGATGGCCAACAGGCACATGAAAAGATGCTCCACATCGCTAATCATCAGAGAAATGCAAATTAAAACCACAATGAGATATCACCTCATACCAGTAAGGATGGCCAACATCCAAAACACAAACAACAGCAAATGTTGGTGAGGATGTGGAGAAAGGGGAACTCTCCTACACTGCTGGTGGGAATGCAAATTAGTTCAACCATTGTGGTAAGCAGTATGGAGTTTCCTCAAAAGACTCAAAATCGAAATACCATTTGGCCCAGGAATTCCACTCCTAGGAATTAACTCTAAGAATGCAGCAGCCCAGTTTGAAAAAGACATATGCACCCCTATGTTTATCACAGCACTATTTACAACAGCCAAGAAATGGAAGCAGCCTAAGTGTCCATCAGTAGATGAATGGATAAAGAAGATGTGGTACATATACACAATGGAAGATTATTCAGCCGTGAGAACACAAATCCTACCATTTGCAACAACATGGATGAAGGTAGTGGGTATTATGCTCAGTGAAACAGGCCAGGTGGTGAAAGACAAGTATCAAATTGTTTCACTCATCTGTGGAGTATAAGAACAAAGAAAAAACCGAAGAAACATAAAAGCGGCAGACTCACAGAACCCAAGAATGGACTAACAGTTACCAAAGGGTAAGGGAGTGGGAGGATTGGATGGGAAGGGAAGGTAAATTGGAATAAAGGGCATTACAATTAGACACATAATGTAGGGGGGGGCACGGGGAAGGCACTATAGCACAGAGAAGACGTAGTGACTCTATAGCATCTTACTATGCTGGTGGGCAGTGACTGTAATGGGGTATTTGGGTGGGATTTGATAAAGGGGTATCTAGGAACCACAATGTTGGTCATGTAATTGTATAGTAATGACACCAAAATAAATTTTAAAAAGATACTTAGATTAGGTAGCTGATAAGGTAATTCTCATTTCTCTCCCTCTTAATTACTCTTTTCTCTGTAATGTTTATTGGCAACATGAACATTCTGAATAGGCTTCAAAATATATTAGTGCTTTAAAAAAAGGATCAAAGGCACATACATTTCGACTAAGAGAGGGAAAAAGATGTGATAGTGTTTCTTTTAAAATGTCAAAAATAGGGTCTGAAAACCATTTCCTTCCATCTCTGGAAATTTCTAAGTATAAAAGAATGTGAAACCATCTAGGACAATACTTATTTTATGGAGCAGGCAGAATTCTAAAATTATCTCCAATGAGTCATACTCTTGGGTAACACTGGGCTGTCCCTGCCCCTCACGTCCTCCCCCTATCCCTTGAATCTGGGCAGATTGGGTGACTTCCTTCTGGTCAATAGAATATGCAAAGATGATGGGCTAGACATCCCTGATCTTAGCCTACTGGCAAGAGAAACCTTGCGCTGCTCTTGAAGAAGCAAACTGTTGAGTTCTTAGAACACTGCCAAGCATTTAGTAAGGGTTGTATGTGTTTGTTAAATAAAGACAGGGTAGATTACTCAAAGTATATTTAAAAATTTTTCAGGTTTCCTTTTCCATTTTCAGCTCTTCTCTACTTATAAGTTAGTTTCTTCAACCACAAAGTGAGGCAAAAGTATTTAGGCATTTTTCCCTTCAAATTTTCTGTGTGTGTGTGTGTGCGGTGCATTTTTTTTTTTTGCATTATGTTCACAGGTGCTTTTGTTCAGCTTATTACAGGGATGTGGGAGTGGGAAATGCACTGCATCTTCATTTTAGTAGATTTTTCAGCTCTGGGTTATTCATAATGATTAGTTGCCATTATTAGATAATTGGCAGCAGCAATTAATTTTGTAGAAATAGATTTCTTTTTAATCAGAAAAAGATGAATTTCAGAAGTCCATTATACACTATCATTTGATGAATGTATCTTAAATCCTTTATCTGATTATCACACTTTTCTAAACCAAATTTCACTAGAGGAATTAAGCATTAGCAGTACTAGGAATGTGCTTGCTCTTTGTCATCCCATTTCAAAGTCATGGAAAAGTGTGTTCTGAAACACATCAAGCATTTGACAGTGGTTGGACAATTGTAAAGTGAGTCAAAACATTCCCATCCCGATTGTCCCTTATTTGTATTGTCTCCACTGAGTTTTAGAAAAGTAAGCCAAAGCCTGGCTTTAGGCAAAATGTCAAATTCAAAATCCTCAGCCTGTCATTCAAAGCCTCCACATTTTGTCCTTTCTCTACTTTTCCATTCTCAACTCTAATTATACTCTTATGCCCCAGGTTTTTTGAGTCTTATTGCCTTTCAGGCTGTCCTCTGAAACCTCCTTCCCTTCCTTGCCTCTGGCTCTTTGCTGAAGTTGTTCCTTCTGTCTACAAATACTTCTTTGTCTCCATTTAAGCTAGTGCAATGTTTTTCCCCATGCCTACTCACATTTATATTCACCAAGATGCCTCCCCAGATATACTCAGAATTTGTATATGTTTCTCTTATTTCTCTATCATATAGTTTTCACTTCTATTATAGCCCTTATTATGAACTTTGACACAAATAATTTATTTACATGTAGTTATGTAATTATGAGTTCCTGAGGCTCTGTAACTATTATTATTATTACTATTACTTTCTACAACCGTGCCACATACAATGTTTTAGAAATGGTTTTTATTAAAACATGTTTGTTGAACTGAACCATATGGAAATTACCAAGGCATCTGGATTTGGAGGCCTAAGGACATACATTGTTTTTTATCTTTTTCATGGAAGAATCACCCTCTGATAAAACTTGCTTCCCAATAAAATGCAAACAAATGAGCTACATTAAAAGAGAATGTTGTGAAATCAGAAAAACTATGAAAAAGTAGTAGAAGCACCAGTTGTTGATTTTTTTTTTCTGCTTTTTAGGTGCTTTCTTTCTTTCCTTCTGCTCTTCTGGCTAGAGTTCCACATCATGAATTTTTTCCTACTTTTATTTACTTTACAGATAACATTTGCTTTAGCTATTTCTTAATATGGTAATGTAACCTTTACTTGGAAATCTATGTCTGTATTTCTAATTTAAATGCCTTATTTAATATTTAGGAGTCCACTGATATGACTACCTGTACTTGTTTCTGTTAAACAAAAGTGTATAACAGCATTGTAATGATCAAAATAAAAGAGTAATATGTGATGGAATAGTGGAGAAGTGGAGGGGAAAATGTGTGGTAATAGGTACAGGAAGATGAAATCTATAACCAGAGTATGACATATTCTGTGATTTGTGAAAAGATAAGATATGAGACTGAGTGAAAGGCTTTGAGCAATTCATTTTGCTTAAACTTCTATTCTCTAGCTTTTTGTTGATTTTTCTATCTCTTTTATAGTGTTTATGAGATTGTTCTCAAGTCAGCCATGGAGTGAATTTCAGCCTAAAACTGTGCCCTACAGGTCTATTCCCCTTGTGACCTGTACCCAAATCACCACCAGCTTAAAATGGTGATGATAATACATAAATAGTTCATAGGCTTGTTGAAAGAATCAAACAAAATAAATTGCTTTAGGTCCTTAACACGTAGCAAACACAATATGTCGTAAATATTATTATAATTATTTGCTTAATCATTGCACTGGACATCTGCCACATGTTTTCAAGGCTCTGTCTCTAGATTCACAGATTTTATAGTAGAGGAACACCAGTTATTTAAGTAAAAGATCCTTGATCATTACAGGCATCAAGTGAAGCATTTTGTATGGTGAATCAATATTTTCTGAGCTGTACTAGATGCAACTGAAGAATTTTCAAGCAAAATATTTTTAGAGTAGGAATATGTATACCTTCATTTCACTAGAGTGTCAAATTATTTTGACTGCCTTATTATTCTCTTCTTTCATATTACATTCATTTTCCTATCTCATTATTTTTGTAATGGCTACAATGAATATAGGCAACAAATGAAATAGAGGGAAATATAGACCAATCCCTCAGGTGTTTGTTACATAATTTAGTTTTAAAGAAATATTTAAGCAGAGAGAAAAATGGGAACTAAAAATTAAACCACATTTGTATTTCTTATTAATTTATTTTATATATATTATCTGTTTCTTTCACCAGTACTAAAAATTGTTTTGACACCATCAATTCACAAGTTAAAAGATATCACCTTCAACACTTCTTAGTTGTAGGATCTTAACCTCTGTGTATTCAGATGCAGAGCATCCTGACTGCATTGGGATAGAGCATCCTGACTGTACTGGGATAGAGCATCCTGACTGCACTGGGATAGAGCATCCTGACTGCATTGGGATAGAGCATCCTGACTGTACTGGGATAGTGATCACAGTTCCCTCAAAGACTTGGTGGAGTAGTTTAATAAGATAATGACGTACAACTTGCACAAGCTCAGAGTAGGTGCCCTGTAAGTTTTTTCTGTAATTGTTGTTGTTGGTGTTAAATCAGAAGGATACACTAAGATCCTCAAAAAATGGATGAGGAGGAAAGATTTTTCTAAAATATTTTATCCTTATAAAAAATCTAAGTAAAACCATTTATTTTAGAGTTAAGTGCTGGGAAAAAAGATTCTCTAAGAACATACAGGTTTTCTATAATGTTTCTCTTTTGCTTTTCCACTAAAACACTTCCAAATAACAGTCACATATGATCTGGCAACTATGTAAAATTTTAGGGCCAACTCATCTTCATTCTTCTTTCTTATTCCTCTATGCTGAATATTAATTTATAGTTGCAATAGTCCTGGGCTGGGTTTTATTTAGCTCTTATACATAGTTTATTGTTTTTACTGTATGCATTTATACCACTTATCTACTCATTCATTTGTCAAATATTGACTGAGTGCTTCTCCATATAGGCTAGGTGGTTGGGGATTCAGTGACAATGACAAGAAAAAGTCAGGCAAAAATAAAATCCCTGTACTCATAGAGATTATAGTCAAGGAGATTACCATTAACAGGTAATCACAAAAGTCAGTGGAAAATGCCAACATCAGATACCACAGACAGATGCGTGATGCTATAGGAACGTTCAATTGGATAAAAGACCTATTTAAGAAAACAAAGAAATCATGACTCAACTAAAAGTCTGAAGGAAGGAAATCAGTTTAACAAAGCAAATGTGCATGAGAGAAAGAGAGATTCTCAGAGAAAGAGATGCAATTATTCCTGCAACTGGGGACAGCATGTACTACCAAGACCCTGTGGGAGAGGGGGATGGTGTAGTTTAAGGAATGAAATCACTGTGGATAGAGCGCATACAGTGAAATAAAGTGTGCAATCAGTAGGGAAGGGCAAGAGGAAACAGGCATTTTGGGGACCATTAAAGGGTTTTGTGCACGGGGTGTGGATAGACATGATCAAGTTCACATTTGAAAGGTCACTCTGAGGGAAAACATGAAAACAAAGTGAATCCCCTCATAGAGGAATAAGTAGAAAAACTGTGATACATCTAACCATGGACTACCATGCAGCTCATAAAAATAGGAGATAGAGCTATCCTATCTACGTATAGAGTTATTCACTAGTTATTATATAGTGAAAATCTAAAATGCCGCAATTTTCTATATCACATTTGTATAAAATAGTGACAAAATACTATGTGTCCTTATGTATATATGAATATGTATAAGCATACATTTGTACATGATCATATCATACATAGAAAATAAGACAGATACATAGTAGTTGTTCTACATGGGTTAGTTGAGGGCATATGGGGCTGACACATGTGGAAAGGGTAAAATGGTGGGGAAGGAAATGAAGAAGAAATGTAAAAGAAGAAAAAAGAAAGAAAAAATTTTTTACTTTAGTTTCTTTATACTTTAGCACACACACACACACACACACAAACACATATGCATGAAGAAAATAACTAAATGCATATTAAAGAAAGGAAATAGAAATAGTCTGTTAAGAGTGAATGTGGAACACATATTTGAAAGGTCAGAGTGATTAACAGGGAATCTATTTAGGACCGTTACAGTGATCCAGGCAGGAGATGGTGTTTGCTTTAATTATGGAACTGGTGGTACAGTTAGAGAGAAGTGGGTGCTAGTTAAATGTTTAGGAAGTAAAATCAGTAAGGCTCAGTACTGGCTTATAGAAGAGCAGTGTTGAAGATGAGTCAGACATCTGGCTTATGTGCTGTGATTATATAAGGAAAAAATATTAAAGAATCAGGAACAAAAAGTGGGAGTTCAATTTACAGTTTTTTATAGTTCTTCTGAGACACTAAGTGAAGCAGAAAGTTGAATGGATGTATCCAGACCTGAGAAGTTATCTCTGGGGTGAACATTTCCATTCATGAATGATCTGTGTATGGGAGATGATTTAAACCATTCAAAAAGATGAGATTGCCTAGGGAGACAGTATATAATGAGAATATTACCAAATGAGCTGGAGCTTGCAAAAACAGCAGGTAGAAGGGGTAAACTTGCAACATATAGGAAGGACTAGCTGAAAGAGTTTAGAGAAAATAAAGACAATTATCACAGGGAGCTACGTAAGAAAGTATTTCAAGCAGGAGGAATATTCTATAATATCAAATGCTGCTGATAAGTAATGGATAGTGACTGAAAATATCTGTTGCATTTATCAACGTGTAGGACATGATAACCTTGGTAGAGCCGACTCGGTGGAGCCATAGAGTGGAAACTGACTCAGAGTTGGTTCTGTGTAATCATGGGGTTCAGAGATGAAAGTTTAACTATGCACAACTATTTCCAGTTGTATAATGGAGAGGATACAACAGCAGCTGCTGGAGACATGAAAGCAGCAGCAGGTTTCTTCTGCCCTGAAGGACTTGTCACTTTCTGAAACACTGTTCATTTAGATGTCTCTGTATTTTAGCTCCTTTATGAGTTAAAAATTTGATTTATAGTTTTTGTGGTAGTATACTAAATGGTGGACAGAGCATAGGAGATGTGAAAGAAATTTTCCCCTGAGGAATACCAAGCCATCACTGAGCTACACGGGCCCTTCAAAGTCTGGAGAAGAGCTGAGGTGTGGATAGAGATTTCTGGAGACGCAGAAAGTTAGGAATTGGAATGGAAAGCAAATGATGCACCAATGGGACCCACCAAAACACTGGCAATCAAGCTCTAAAACCAGAGCAAGATCTCACACAGTCTGGAAAGTTTGTGGTTGAGATAGAAAGCATAAAACCTGGGAAATTTATGAACTTCTGCTGGTGCTGAGAGTCCAGCACGGGACAGGAATTCTGTAGAAAAATTTGCACAATGTATAGGACACATTGAGATGTTATGGGATATACAACAAAGTAAGAAAACGACATAATCAGAACACAAGAAGTCTGTGTAATCAGATCTATAGGTGATGCAGATGTTAGAATAACCAAAACAGAGTGTTAAAGTAATTATGATAGGTCTGTTTATGATTCAGAAGTAGAAAGTCCCAAAAGAGCATTACTCTGTCCAAAACACCAGAAAAGCCTAGTAAGCCCCCAAGTCACAGTTTTTAAAAACTTACCACAGAGCTGAAGAAACAGATCAATTTGACTTAATTAAATTGCAGAAATGGGCAAGGCTGGGTAGAGACAAGTAGAATCTAGACAAATTTTCAGCCAACTTTTATAGCCACTTGTGAGCTGGCATAAAACCTTAGAATCCAGTCCTAAATTTCTGAACCCACCTGACAACTCTTTTTCATAGGTCTTTACTGAGTCTTTACGACCATACACCACACATTCTCACAATGTAATTTTGCAAGTGCTTCTTCACCTCTTACCACCAGTGTGACAGCAATCCCTGTGTGCCCAAACAATAATGAACTTGAATATTAAAAACCAAAGTGGCAGGCAAAAATGAGTTTAATGATGCTGCAAGGTGTCTATGACTATTTGGGGATCATTTCCAACTCATATCCCATCTGGATGTCCTTCTAGCTGCTGAAATGAGCCAAATATAAACCATAGGTACTTCTACCCACTACTGTACCTTCAAAGTCTGCTTTGGAAAGACACCAGGTAACTGGATAGGGACAAAAGCACAGAACAGATGGCCTATTTCAGTGAAAGCTGAGCAGACATTAACAAAATGCAAGATGACACTTACAAATAACTATTGTCAGGCTTTTGTTCTAGGCATATTCAGGAAAGTCTTAACTTTGAGATGGCGATTAAAGCTGCAATTTAAGGCTGAGCAAACACTGACAAGGATATAATTTTCAGTGTAATCGTTAGTGAACAACTTGATACAGAGGGCTGTCATTCTATCAAAATCAGGTGTGGGACAAGAACAATGGAAAGTCCAAACAAGTAGATAATCAGAGAGTACAGAATCACAAGCCTCAGGCATTCTACCTAACTTCTTCACTACTTCCTCTAAGGGAGGGAAGGCCAAGTATTAGGAATTGTACAATTAGGTTTGAAATATATAGTTAGATTTAATTCTATGTTAGATTTAATTCTCTCTCTCTATATATATAAAACATACCACCCTCAAATATGATCAAAACTCTTCATAACAGATATAAGCAAGAGTTTTATATATTTTTTTCACACTTGTTATTTGTTGCAAAGCTTTAGTGGGGTTTATTCAGTGTTGGTTTGTCTGTATAAAAATATCCACTCTATATAAAAATATCAGTTTTTTTTCTTGTTCGTATGAACTGGGATAAAAACACACAGTAATAAAACAATATTTGGCAGCTTATTTCCCTTGGAACTTTCTGATGCAGACAAACGGACTTGCTAGGATAGTTGCATCTACATTTCATAATGCATATTACTTGGTATTTATCATATATATGAATATATCATGGTTCTCAGCAGATAGGCTATTTGTTTTCATGCTGATTTCCAATTCTAGCTCACTGGAAAACAGGTGAAATTTCATAACCAGCTTGGTTAAGAGAAGACTTTCTGGTTTATGCCTCACCTAAGTTTTGCGTTTGAAGTTGTTCTTGCCTCATGCATTTCTTGCTAGATTGTTTTCTACGGGTGTTCTACTATGTTTGTAAATCTTGGGATGTTTTCAGTCTTTGCTTGGCACATTCATTTTGTGACAATGATCTGCTGTCTTCTTTGCTTGCTACTGAGATGGAATGGATAGAACTGGGACTTGGGCCCTTCATCTCTCACTCTAGTTCTCAGATCCATTTGAAATATGAAATGTAATATTCACCTGACCCAGCTTACCTACCCAGTCCTGGTGACTTATCATTCGTCTACTGGTGCCAGTAATTAGATCCCCTAGTACTTGACTCCTTTCAAGGTCTCTTAATTTTCAATGTGACGAAAGATTCCATGCCCTCCTGCGGATCCTATGCTCTCTTCCGTCTCCACCACCACACCTTACATTGATAAATGTTTCTCCTCAAGGAAACCCAAGACCCAATCTTCAGTAGGCCTTTCTTTTTGTTCAGAAGTTTGTCGTGACCCTCAGCTGTTGGGAGTAACCTGCTAAGATGTCAACTCCAGGCTCTAAGCCCCAAATCCGCAGCCTTGTCCCAGAGCCAAGTTCTCACCCACTTTCAAAAGAGCCATCCTGCCTAACATTTAAGGCTTGTAATGTGATGTGATCATTTATAGTTTCTCATTATGTAAGTAACTCCTTCCCCTCTAATTATCTGAATGGCAATTGTACATAAGTAAATATCCAGGGCAGGGGTGGGTGATGCAACAATATCTTACGTCAGTTATTTTTATATTCAGGGGAACCAATACACTGGTTTTCAGGATGTATATTTTTAGTAAATGTTTTGGAATTATGTGAATTTCCCATTTTTGGCTCTCCAACCATTATCCTATCTTTATAACCTTGTTTTCTGTGTATGTTATGAATATTTAATGTATTGTCTCAATATACAGTCTATTAACTATTAAAATGAGACAAAGCAAAGCCAGGATTTTTTTCCTAAGCCAGTAAGACATAGAAATAAAGGAGTCCCAGGGGTTGTTTAGTGCCAACAAAGTGCTGTTAAAGTAGTGGCATCTGGCAGTATTTATGTATTTTTTCAAAAGAAATAGTCACTGAACATCTATAGTAGCAACTGTTGTATAAAACTAGCTTATTTCCTTACACATATTCCTCCCAAGATATCAATGAGAGGAAGAAGGATCAACAAGCCCCATTATTTTTATAAAGCTTTTCATTTATTTCATTAAGCAATTCGAAGTGGATAGAAGCTCTCATATTTAAGGAATGCCAAGTGGTTTAGATTTACCTAGGTCCTTAGAGACTGTCTGAATTCAAGAGGAAAGTTGGAAAAAGCAAGATTTTACGAAGTCTATTAGTTTCTATACTACAGGGCAGAGCAGAGAGAACTGAAGGCTAAAACTATTATCCAACAGCTTGCTGGTTCCAGAGGTCTTGCAGAAGGTAAAGAGCATGAAACAAGATATGGAAAAACTCCTACAGAATAAATATGTTCTACTAAGCAATAATAACAACATAAACTGTTATCTTTCAGAACTTTAGTAGGTAGGGAATGTTAAAGTATCCTAGTTTGTGACCCTTGGAAAGAATACTATCCTATGTCCCTGTATATTATATCACTTACCTAGTTATTTCATAATGAACAAAGTGCCAGCTGTGATTATAAGCAGTTCCCAATGGCCACATTTATTTTGAAAAGCCCTTGAGTGCTTACTGAACCTCAAGAAAATTTTATTTACACATTTTTCAACATACAGATCTTGCAAGAAATAAGAGATCACAATTTCAGAGATCACACCTAATTTATCTGGAGAGGAAAACCATCTGATTTTTCAAATAAAAGTGTATGTTTCACGGAAGAAAAACCCGGAAATTGTTTTCTTATTTTCACTGGTGCCGTCTCTTATAGAGATAAAATTAGCATTCATTTTTATTCATCAACAAAAAGGAAAGATTAAAAAAGAATAAATAACAAAAAACACTTATTTTTAAAAAATTCCATATTAATTATTTTTAATTACACAAAAATTTAGTCTTACTTATTATGGCGAAGGATGGTATGCTCATTCATTTTCTGGTAAAACATCTGCTCTAAGACACAGATATTTTCTCAATCCACTGTTTGGACAAACTTAAATTTTTGTTTCTGTGTAACATTGAATCTTTGTTTTAATTGGAAATAACTTATTTACAAAATATAGTTTTCATTCTTTTCAATCATTCTGTTACATTTTACATAAAAATTCTCTCCTACTCTCTATCTTGACTTTCTATTATATTTCTATTTCTTTTATAAAAATCTGGAGGTATGTGGTTCAAGGCTCCTTCAGTATTTTACTTCACAAAATCCTCTGGGCTCCAGGCTTCTTCCTCCTTACTCCTCTTCCATTGCCAGCAGCTGGCCTTCGTCCTTGTGTCCCAAGAGGGCCATTTTCATGTTCCAAGTGGCAGAACAAACTGAAAGAGAAAATTAAAAGGGGAAGAGATCATTTGCCTGTTGTCTTTTAAGTAAGGTTTTAGCCAGAATTTACCTATGGGACTGCTCATGAATGTAAAGGAAGCTGGGAAATGCAGTTTTTAAAGCTGGGTGGCTGTGTACCCAGCGAAGGAGAGTGGCCATTCAGCAGCAGTATAGATTACAAATGCTAACGCTGGAGGGAAACCCTAGCGCTCTCATTCATTAGCTGTGTAACATTGAGATGTTAAGAAACAAACTCATTCTTGCTGCTTCTGTCTTTAATAGTACAAATGTCTAGAGGAGAAGCTGATGTTCGTCATGCACCTGGCTTGGGTAGCAAGAATCTGAAGGAGGATTTGATGAAAGATGGGAGTTTTTGCTTTCTTCACTGATCAGTGACAATGTGGGCAGGCTAAAAACTTGGCTATTGATTCCTCTCTGGTCTCTCGTTTTCACATAAGAATGTCTCTGTGGCCCACTCTGATCAGAACCATACAGAGAAGTAAATTCTTGGATGTCATACTGCCTAGTCAAGGTTACATATTACAAAGCCACACATCAGCCAAGCTGTCAGATCTCGGCAAGTTTTCTTTTTCTTAATTCAGGCTGGCCCTACTAAATGGACTTTTTACTAGAAAAATACATATAATATAAATTTACCGAATTAACCAATTTTTAAGCGTAGAGTTCAGAGGCATTAAGTACATTCACGTTGTTGCACAACCATCAGCCCAATCCATTACCAGAACTTTGTCATCTTCCCAAAATGAAACTCTGTGGATTCTTGACAAGTTTTTTAGATACTGACCCTCAATTTCCTCATTTATAAAATGGAGATAATAGAACATTCCACAAGAATTGTAAGTCCTCAATAAATAGTATCTATTATTATATAGGTACCATTATATAATTTACCAATGTATCACTCCTCTCACTAGTAGTAATAATACACAGTAATTTTTTTCTATTTTTGATTACCAGTGATGAGCACAATGATCCTTCATTTTCTTATCTTCAAGAAAATAAGGCAGCTGTATAAGGTTAGAATTTTTATCTTACTGAAATAATAACATCTTTGCACAAGAATTTTATGTTGAGATACAATTTTCTTAATCATTTTTATTTGAAACACAATTCTATGCATTATTAATTGAGAAATTCGAGAAAGTAAACTCCATTTGAGAAACTGCTTTTTGCAGAACCCAAACTGTGACAGCATCTTCTTTTAAGCTCAGATTATAGATAAAATTTAGCCTTATCAAGAACATGCATGGTGAGCTGTGATTGCTTTTATTTTATGCACATTAATTCCACTTGTCCACCTCTTGGGAAGTGGCTCCAAGAAGAAGCTAAAAACCTAAGGAAACAGAAATATGTGACTGCATAGTTAACAAGCTGAATAAATTCCCTCTGAAAATAAAAAGTAATTCCAACTATACCTTGCTTAAAGGAGTTAGGAAGTTTTTTACTCAAGGCTCCTGAAATAATGAAAACGTACATCAAAACTTGTTCCTTTTGTCATGCCAAATGTTGCTAAGATGCTGTATAAAGAGATTACTGCTTCTTGCTTTGCACAAGACTACTTGTGGGGTCGATCAGTGATGAACTTCTGTCTCTTAAAGCCTTTGTGAACGTGCATGTTCGCAAAGATGAAGAAATAATAACAATGTTAGTAACAGTAAGATGGAGAGAAAGATGTTTTGAGGTAAATTTGATTTTTAATACCTGGATAACATTTTAGCCTTGGGGACTCCACTAAATTTATCTTTTTGTCCTTATTGTCTTGATAACTGATCTCATCTCCAGAGTAGCGAATGGTGGTGGTAGTTGGACAACCTAATCTATGACTGATAAGTTTCTGGGCTTTTTACCTTGAATAACTTGCTAGGAGAGAATGAGGGAAAGCCTACTTTTAAGTCAGGTGGCTTTAAGGCTCAGAAGAAACAACTATTGAGAATGTAGGTTAAGGTGTTAAAGGGTTTACAGAGAAAAATTGAGTAGAATAAATGTTTGTGTTTTATTCTCAAGCTCTAAATAACTCCCTATAAAAACAAACAAAACACCTACCTATGCAGATTTTATCTTAATATATAAGCTTAGAAAATAACATTTAATTCTTTTCTTTCTGGGTTATTCTGACTGAACTTAGTTTTTTAAAACACAGCATAATGATTTAAAGCAATTCCTAAATTTAAACAATAGTGCAGTTTTATTATTTCATTGTAGCAGCCTCGTATTTGATTTTAAGATATTTTCTGAAAAAGAAATGCCTATAAAATGAATCTTGAAGAATATTACTGTCCTAGTTTTGGATAAGCCAATATAACAGCTATTTTTTTACAGGATCTGAGTCACGCATGATGCCATGACACAGGAAGAGTTGGGGCCAGAAAAAAATGAGCTTTGGAAACAGTAAATGTCAGTACCTAATTAGCCAAATATCTGACTCACACTGTGTAAATAAAAGTATTTTCCTGGAGGCGAATTTCCTGGATGTAAAAGAGGGCATTTTCCTTTGCCACTGAAAATTCCATATCCATGTAATGTCATCTCAAAGCATCAGGCTCAGAAATATGAGGCAGTTTGTTAAATGTGTTTTCCCTCAAGGGCAATGAGAATATTGTTAGAGCAATTCTGTTTATTAGCTTGTGTTTTCGTGGATTTGAGATGCTGATGAATAAGCAAACATGGCATGACAAGCAGTTAAAAAACGGCTAGAAATAGTTGTTGAGCATTATGCATCAAGGGTTTTCTCCAGAGTATTTGTAAGGAAAATTTTGCAAACATTAGAGTTCATATTTTGTAAGGCTCTCATTTGTTTTCATCCTCAAATTTTTATCTGAATTTTGTTCTTAGGTATTTAAAAGTCGCATTACAAAGCCACAGCCTTTGCTTATGATGGAGTAGCTCTATGGTGATATTAGAAGGGAACATTGCTAGAAGGAATTAGCACATTAATTGGGAAAAAATAATAAAATAAAGCTGCATTGTCATAAAATCTTCCTGAATATATTTTTCACTTAGCAGAAGAGACCTAAAGAGAATTTTGTTGTGTAAACAAAGTTTAGAAGGATATAACATTGGCTATCTAGGTAGTGCCAATCTTTTTCCAACACTTCAAAAAATGTCAGTGTAAATATGGAGCATGATTTCCCTTTGGCAGACTGCATGGTCATCTATTCTAATAATTCTTTAAGTAATAAGAATTTCAAACACTGTTGGCACCCTTTTAAAAATAATACATCATATTGTACTGAAAACTGCTATGGATGAAGATTAGTTTCCAAAAGAAGTAGCTTAGATTTCCAATGATGAAAGTAAATTATTTTTATTTCTAGAGGGAAAAGTAATTCGAGGTAGATAGTAAGCATGCAGCTCCCTTGACTCAGTCTGTTATTCAAAAAGCATAGAACGGCACATAAAAAAGCAGTTCAAATATACCATTATCATGAATTGTAGCTACAACTAGAAAAATAAATCCTTTATATGAAATATTGTGAACACATACAAATATAGGGACATAGTCACATCAAGAACATACATCAAAAAGACAATAAATAATGTTTTATTAAAATACATGTATGACAGAATTTCTAATGTGAAGATATATATCTTTTGTTTTGACAGTTTACCTAACCTTCAGACTTGGGTCTATTGGTGTTGACACTGTTTACCAGGAAAGAAATTATCTAGGAAATTGTCCTTTCTAACAAAAGTTGAAATCAGCAATAGAACACTCAATGGAGAAAGCAAGGTAATAGATAAAAGGGCACAGAAGTTCATGTGTAGGACCTTACCTTTCTACAATATTGTTGTGGAAGGAGTCCCTAAGAAGAAATCTTGTTTTTGTAAGACTTGAGCTCTCCAAGCAAAGGCCAATCTTTTATCTCTTTAGCCACTAGTCATTGCCATAAAATTATTAAACTATATGGACCTTATTAGCAACCAGATGATGTACTTTATTCGTGATAAATTGGTTCAAATTTAGTTTTAAATACTGTGCTTAAATTGTTAACATGCAATGGGCTTTCAGCCATATAATTAGAAAGATAAGAGAGGGTTACTTGTGCATTGGAACCTTAACTCATAAATGCCTGATCACTACTGATGAGAGCCATAGCTATAGGAAATAAACCACAGAGAGGATTTGCCCATTTTCCAGGCCAGTCACTAAATGACATTCAGAAAGAGCTGAGAAAATTGTTCTACACGGCAATTCTTATCAGAACTATATCCAGTCCCCTCTTCTGCATGGAGATATCTGTATCTTAAACTCAGTTTTGGTTGTCTAACTTTTATTTTCCCAGGCTTAACTCTTATATCTCCAGGTTGTTTAACTCTTATTTACCCTTAAATCCTCTCCAATTAAGGGATGGAAGATTCAGCATGAAAACTAGTTTATGTTCTTTGTATATAAGCCTGTGAAAAAAAAAATCTCTTATTAATCTATAAATATAGGGCATCAATCTTTAAACAGAAAACATTGTGATAGGTATTTCTGGATTCCAAAAGGTAATTGTTAAATATATTATTAGAGAAGTTTTACAGTAAAACTTAAATACTAATTTTTAAATTTATGTCTCGTTACTTAAGAAATCCATTAATGAGTAGTGTTCTTTGCTTAACTTCCAGAAATTAGTAGAAACACTTTGAAATACGTTTTTTGGTCCATTTAAGAACTACAATTAAAATGAGAGATCTAATTAAGTCCTGTTGCATTTAAGTAAATTGCTTAAGGCCACAGAACCTGTTAGTGACAAGGCAAGAGTGGGGACCCAGGCCTGACCCAGGTCCTGCCTATCCATTATTCACTTACAAATTGTCATTAAAACATATTGAATATGTAGAAATGTTTATTCTCTAATTTAATAAGCAAATCACTGTTTTGTTTAATTATTACTATTATTTATATTTAGTTTATTTTGAATTTTTCCCTAATGAATTCACAAAGTTTTCTAAATTATTTTACCCACTTTTGTTTTTTGGAACTATAGTTTATTGCTAGTCCTTTAGTGGTTACTCCTACGTTCTGTACACATATGCTTGATTAACTTTTTCTAACAGTCTAAAATTATTCACTATAAGACAAGAACGCCATCACTCTATAATTACCCACAAGCTGCAGGCCCATTCCTACCCACATTTTTTTTTAACTTTATTGTTTTGATCGCATGAGCAGAGCTTGATTACTGGTGTGTCATGGTATACCGGGGTGGCAAGTCAAGAGCTAAAAAGTACACTGACCCACTTAAACATTTCACATGACTTAGTAATAGGCAAATGGAAACATTAATTTGATTATATAAATTGACTTATTTAAATTATATAGATAGACTTATTTTAATAAGAAAACATAATTATCTATATGTCTGTAAGACATCTATCTATTTTCTAAATTATTAATGTTCCTTATCTGAAGAAAATTATATAGAGAGATAGATAGACAGTCATCATTTGTTAAGTTCAAATAATGTTAAAATAGTTTGGAAATTGTACTTTGTCCTAAGACAGACACACTGTTAGCACTTTTGATATGCATCATGCTAACACCTGTTTTGCATTAACCATCTACTAGAGCAACTAGGAGCTATATAAAAGAGAAGGGTGCCATACACATGATAAATATTTAATGTTTAATACATTCACTAACTTCCTTTTCCACTCAATGCTCTCTTCCCCTTCTACACCTACTCTTCCCTTGAGTGATTTGCATATATTTAGGTTTCAGTTTTAGTACAACATATATAAACATTTCAATATTAATTTTTTAAACCATGGAAAACTAAACACACATTTTTACTTTGATATAATTTCAAAACTGATTGATTTTATTCCCCGCTTAAAGGGAAATTTTTGAAGAAGCATGTTCTGATGACTGGGTAGTGACTACTAGATCAAACTGACTAAGTGAGTGTGCCAGGGAAGGAAGTTTTGAATCTTTAAATAAATAGGAATTCATGGAGCTTGAATAATATACATATGAAAGCAATTTATAATATTTGCTATTTAATTTAATTATCTCAATATCATATCAGGTTAAAAGACATTACCTCAAATTTAAAGATTAGATGATTAAATCCGAGAGATTAACCAGGGTTTCACCCAGAACCAGAATTCCAGCTCAGGTAGCTCTGAGCTCAGGTGTTCTCCATTCATTAATATTCACTGATTAATACCATCATTGCAGTGGAGTTAACTGCCTAGCAGTGCATCACTTACCAGTTGAATCAAAATCTCCCTTCTAGCAAAGGGAGATTCTGTATGCTGCCTTCTCTTAAGTAAAACATAGTCTAACAAAATTTCTCATCAAATTATTGGGAAACATTTAATCTGAATGTATTTACCTATTCCCCAAATCTAAGTCTCTTTTTTGATCCAAAGGGCTCTGGTCCTTGCCACACTGTTGGTAACTCCACTCACAACCCTACTATTGAGTAAGTGATGGTCTTCAGTCCACTGAAAACCACATGACATCTTTCTGAATCCCCTGGAGTCCAGTATGCGTTCATTACAAAGGGGTGTTCGTCCTTTCTACTGTCTAGCCGGAGACTGTGGGGCTGTCACTATGTCTTGTGAGCCTCTGCCCATGCCACCAGATGGTCTTTCCCGATGGATTTTTCTATTGCTTGCATTCTCAACATACTTATCTCAGAAGATTCCAAAAAGAAACTAACTTCTTTTCCATTCTCATTTTCCAAGATCTTTCTTGTTTCATGAACGTAGGAGAGGAAAAAACAAACAAAACTTATTGCTTCCCAGGCCTCAGCTCTTACTCCTGAGATGGGGTGAAACCACACGACAGAAGCCTACACTGAAAGCCGTTCACTCGCTCCCCTGATGCACCTTCTCTTTCAGACTGATGCCTCGTGGGGTTATTAACTCATCTACAACCCAATCAGCTCTAAGTGCTGATTTGGTCTAATTGCATACCACATTAAATCACTTCTAACACATTTTGAGATAAGTAACTATATTCAGTTCAACTCCGGAAACATTTATTGAGCAGTCACATTATGCCAAAAAAAAAAGTGCTGAGTATAATGGAAGGTTTAAAAAAAACGAACCTGGTGGAGGCTCATGGTGTCACAGAGTTTAGAGTAGGAGAAAAAAATTAAGTAAATGTTTCCACAACTAGATGTAACATTATAAATGTGATCATTGTTGGAGCAGAAAAATTGATGGTGCAATAGTGTATTAGGCAAAATCTACCTCCTCTGCATTGAGGAGACACTTTTGGGAAGGGAAGTTTGACACTTCATATAATAAAAGCTGAAATTCCTTGAGGAGAAGGATATGAATGGTTTGGTGAAGAGCTTGGAAGGTGAAGGGAGAGTGTTCCACATAGGGAGTCAGGAGGAACTTATGGCAAGAGGATAAATAAAGTATGGTACACTTCTAGAAAATGTACCTGTGAGAGAAAATTAAAACCCAATATTTTTAAGCATGTTTGTTAAAAAATATAAATAATAAGTGTGATGCAATTGAAGACATTATAGTAGGTTCCAGAAGACCCAGAGGCACTAGGTTTTGCCTCTCTGAGTCTCTGTTACCTCCTACACTAAATGATGGTCCTAATCCTTTGTTCTTGTCACAGGATTGTTATGTGGCTCAAATCAGACAATTTATGTAACCATGTTTTAAAAACTCTAAAATATAAGATCAAGAACAACGTTTAAACAAATTGCTAATGCTTTTGAAGTCAGAACTTGTTTGCTATTGAGAGTTAAGGACTTGAATTCAATAGGTCAAAATCAGTCTCATCTATAATGCTCTGTGTGCCTGAGCAGTTCATTCTGCTACTGAATTAGAAAGGCTGTATTTCATCCAATATAGTCTCCATTGTTAATAACAGAAAGAGGTCCAAAAAAGTAAATAATAAACAACAGTAACCACAGAAAGAGTTGCAATTTCAAAGTAGATGTTAAAATAGTATGAGTTTTAATTCAGACATAGATGTGTGTGTAATTCAGAGCCACTGCTCACTTCCTAGAAGTGAGTGTGAGTTTTCAGGTTATTTTTTAACCAAACTAGCCCTCTGTTTTATCATCTGTAAATGAAAACAATGTAACAGGGCTGTTCTGAGTATACAGTATTGCATATAAAAATTACTTAACATGGTACATGACCAGCAGTGTCTGCTCAGCAAATTTTAGCTCTGGATTTTTGCATAAGTGTCATTTTTGCCTCTACATTTGCAAGTAAACAATCCCATCTCTATAGCAATTCTGTAAGCATCTGGCAAGTGTCACACTGAATCTAGCTGCTTTTTGATTCCTGGGGCCATTAATACTTGATAAAGAGGAAGTATCTGTATTCAATTGTAACAGAGACTTCAAAAATAATTTCATTGTTTCCAAGCCTTCTATTCAGATGCCATTATCTTCACTTAAACATTCAGGAAGCAACTGAATATAAAAAGACATAATAAGCACATAAAGGAGCCTTCATCACAGAATCAGTGTTAATTGAGTACATTAGCACAGAGAACATTTAAGCTACATTTTAGGATGACATGCAAAAAATCTACCTGCTTGTGTATGGTTTCTGTACATAATGATTAGATTATTTTCTTCATATGGAAAGCCTTTAGGCTTTAAACTACCAGATGAAAAGCCAATGAAATTCTAGGTGACTTGGGAATTGATTCAATCCATATATCACTCTATGACTCTTAGAGTCAGGAGATATAACACTATCTAGAATATTAGAATGGAAAGGAACTTTGGTATTACTTATCTTGCTCATGGTCCTCAGTTTAAGACATGGCAGTTGATACCCAAACTGTCTCCTCTGGGAGAAGAGAATAAATAATCATCAACCAAGTAGAATTATCACATAATATTGAACCCATTTTGCTATCTTACTTCTTGAACTTCTTCCTAGCCCACTACCAGGTTCAAAGAATTTAAAGTCATTTCTCCTCCAGTTTTGAGTGTATTTTCTCCAAATAGCATTAAATTTATATGTAAATAAAATGTGCTTAGTACACATTTCCACAGCATCAATTTTAGGGGAGTTATTATTCATTACAGAAAAATCCAGCATTTTACATCATGTACTTTCCAATCTTTATGTTATGTTCCATGGCCATTTCAATGTGCTTATGGGTTCATATAATTTCTCTATCAATTTACAGGGTGTGGCTTTTTTGCAGTTGTGTGCCAGACACATAACAGATAAGCTTTGTTAAAATGTAATCAATTATGAATATAAAATTTTAAACAACCTGTTATTTTAGGTATGCAAAACTGTAGAGCATGCCAATAAGGGCTGAAAGGAAATGGAGAAATAAGAAAGTTGACTTGTTAAGGAGGTAGAATCAGTACTGAATTTTTCCTTTGATTTTTCCTATTACCATGTTACCTGCCTAATACATATTTTTAATAAAAAGCTATTAATGTAAACACACATAATACACTATATTGTCTCTCTAATCTCTGGAGCTTGTCTAATATGAGGTTGCAGGTGGCTATGCAGAGATGGAAAATAGACTGCAAGATCAATAGGGGTCATATAGGCAATCAGCAAAAGGCTTTTGAGTAGCTGATCACTGGGCTAGACACAGTGGAGGATACAAGGTAGTGGTAAAATTATTTCCTTCCCTCAAAAAAATTAACTACAAAAAGTAATAACAGTTTTTATTACTCTGATTACATAGGTCATTTGCAGATACCTATGACCAATAATAGATTGATGCTATAGTGTTTGACTTCCCTGAAAGTTTAGGTAGCAATGATCGTGCCTAGTTCATATTGCCAAAGGATGATACAATAAAAACTGGAAAATGTGCCCCACTTATACGATAAATCATACTAAAGACCTAGAATTTAATCATCCTTCTGTGAAATAGCATCAACTGTAAAAAATCAAGTAGATGGGACACTCCACAAGAAGAGAAAAGAGAGATTGGAGCAGAAAACATAACTTTCCATTAGATCATTATAAGGAATGCAAAAGGAGGGTATCCCTAATTAATAAATGAAAACATGTTCTGTGAAAATATAACAAAATGAAGATACTACAAGCTAACTTAATCAAGAAAAAGGAGAGAAAGCAAAAATATACAATATAAGAAATTTTAAGAGGAAATGACCATTGACATGAAGAAATCTTAAAATTTATGAAGCTATTTTATAACCCTTCATAAAAACTTAAAGTAAATAGACTGTCCTAGTAGATAATATTTTAAAACCCAATATCAAGTTTAAACCGTTAGAGAAAGTCTAAGCAAGTTGATATCTATAGAAGTAGCAATATTATCAAAGAACTACCCCCAAGTTTCCATTCCCAAATGGTTTAAAAGCAAATTCTACCAAAAAGACCAGACTGTCCCAGAGTTACAGAAATTATTCCAGAATATATACAACGGGGGGAAAACTTCTGTTTTGGGAGAGAAGTATACCATTGATACCTATATCTGTTAAATATACTACAAAAAATTATAGACAATATCACTAATAAATATCAATGAACAAAAGTTAAATAAAAGTTTAGTAAATTAAAATAAAAACCACATTAATAATAATATACTAATGCCAAGCTGGATTTATTTCAGTAATCAACAGTGTTTCATATTTAAAACTCATAACCTCAATTACTTTATTAATAGATCTGAAGTTAAAAATCATATCATTTCCACACATGCTGAAAAAGCCTTTTGCACAATTCAACACTTATCAACACAAAGTAATTTGGAAAGGTTGTGTGATAGTAAATTCGCATATAGAAATCAATTACTTTTAGAGTCTAACAAGAACAATTTGGTCTACTATTGGGTAAAATAATAGAGAAAATAACATATACAATAGACACAAAGATGATAAAATATATGTAGGGATAAACTAAAACTAATATGCCAAATCTACTGTGATAATAAAACATGACCAGAGACCAGGGAATGGAGTAAACCAACTATACACACTAAAATGCATAAGGAACACAGTCTATTATATGGTGACGTGATAGAAGTAACCTCTGAAATCACGAAGCCCTTTGTTTCCTCATCTGTGAAACAGAAAAAATACTACTTGCCTTACCCAACCCAGAAGATTGTTGTGAGACTCTAGTAATATATATTAGAGCAAAGTCATCTGTAAATAATAAATTACCATCACCATTATTATTATGAATTGGGAACAGAAGAAATTCAATTTGCATTTTCTACTATTCACAAACTTGTTGGGAACCACAACAAAAATATCTGTGCTATAGTTAACATCATCACTATCTGTGATACCATCCATGGTCTATCTCTGCAAAGTATGCTATGACTTCCTGAATGAAAGATTAGCTGATAGATGACAATAAACCAGTGCCGATTATCCTGAGAGAATCTGCCATTGTGGTAGTGTCTTCTAGATTATTGGAAATATTCTTTCTATTCAGAAACTCTTTAGTGAAAATACCTGTTTTCCAAAAAATTGAATGGGATAACACCTTTTTTTCACAGGTAATCTATGTTAGTCAGCTCAGGCTACCATAACAAAATGCTAAAATGCTGTGGTTTGGGTGGCTTAAAAACAAACTTGCTTCCGCTTAGTTCTGGAAGCAGAAAGTCCAAGATTGGAGCACCATTGTCAGGTTCTGTTGCAAGCTCTCTTTCTGGCTTGCAGGTGGCCACCTTCTCTCTACGTCCTCACATGACGCAGAGCAGAGAGAAGGCAAGCTCTCTGGGGTCTCATCTCATAAGGGCACTAATCCTATCATAAGGGCCCTACCTTCCTGACCTCATCTAAACCTAACTACTTCCCAAAGGCCCCTTCTCCAAATGTCATCCTATCGGGGGTTAGGGTTCCGACATATGAATTTGGGGAGAAGCAGTTCAGTCTCAGGCATATTCTGTTGCAAATCATCCACATGTTAACAAAATTGGTAAAATCACTGGAACAAAAATATGGATATAACTGTACCTCATAAATTTTTCATAAATCAAATTAAACATGTCTTTCCTTTGGCAAACAGAAGAAAACAGATAATATTTCCCTAAAGATACTATATACATCCTATTAATCATTTTGAATTGATTTCTACCCTTAAGTACATTCCTTTTGAGAATATCTTCTTAATCTACAAAGTGGGTGACTCTAACACATTAAACACATTATCTTGCAAAATAATCTTTGTCTCATTACTTTAGATTATAGTTGGCTCCCTACTAATCCAAGAGAAATCCACCCCACAATAAATACCCAACATCTACAAAAGTTGTTTCCTTTTCATGCCATTAGACAAATCATGTTTAAATCTCCAACTAAATAGCAATTTTCTTATCAGCAACATTTCCCACATAATTCTTAGAAATGTTTTAATCTAATTATATCATTATTTTATTCATCACCTATGTTAGAAATCTCATATGCCTATAAATGGATTTCCTTCACTTTCAGTTCGTTAACTTTCTTGCTGAGAATTACAGAAGAAATTAAGATTTAGTGAGTTTTAAGGTCAGATAGAGCAAAAAACAAAACTAAGTTTCACTAAGGGTCAAATATGTTCAAAGATACATTATACTGTAAGCCTGATTTATATTTACATGGTTAATTAATTTTTCTTTAACGATTAAATATAAAGGTGAAAATTTTGTTAATCTATACTAAAATGTGTACTTGACACATTGGGTGTGTTTTTTCTTACTGCTGGCAAAATAAGTCTCATGAATCATTTCTTTCATTGTGTAAAAATATACCCCAGCTTCAATTTTTCTTAATGTAAAAGAGTTTGGTATTTTTGAAAAGTAGTATTTGCACAAAAACAAGACAAGTTGGACTTACATTATGAACTACATACCCCTAATAACTGTGAACACAAAAATTTATTTATAGTGTATGGTTCAAAATGTTTTTGCCATTTAATAGGAATTTGAATATCTTATAGCTTTTGAGTTAATGCTATTTTTAAAGTATTATAGAAGATTATAATGTAGTTTACTTAATTCTCTTTGATATATCAACTTTCTGCATCTTGCTTAAACAGAACTAAAAAAAGAAAAGAGTATTTTTACTATCAGTCATGTAAGTTCAATGATTTTGTTTTGAATGAATCATCATAGGAAAGATGGGTCTTGTTTTAGAATAGATTCAGAACTAGATTGACTAACTCAAAAAGTAAAAAGTAAAGTCTCATAGAAAAGAGGACTCTTTCACATTTATGCCATCTGAAGAGTCACCACATTTTTAAAGTCAAATCTCTGTATTGATTAAGTTAATGTGATATATTTGAGTAAGTTTTCTAAAGAACAATAGTTCTGAGAGAATCAAACACCCAATTTAACCATGTTATCCTTAAACCTTTCCCTTGAAGTCACTACTCAAGTGGAGAGTAGCTCTAATTATTCTCAGACAGTACCCATGTGCCAGCCATAACTGTCACCCTCAAGTTTTAATAGAGGAACATTCCTATGTCCTTTGTGACACCACATCCACTAATTTAATAGAGAGGAGTTTTCAGTGCAGATGAAATGACTAAATTAAATACTCTTTGCTGGTTTCTTCCTTGACATCTCTAAGGATTCCCCTCTTCATGAGGATGTTAGATAATTTAGATGTTAGCTTACTGATGCTTGTATAAACTGAACCACAGTTGAAGATCTCAAGGATGAGGAACACCAAAATGTTATATACTGTTGGACAACCCAAAAGAATATTTTGGCTAAAAATGGATGACTAGCTGGTGCTCAATGACTAGTATTGTTTTGTGGCTCAAAAGCCTACTGGTTATTACCTGGACATTATAGAAGGGTTTATTACCTTGGTAAACTGATACCTGCCTTCAGGATAGTCCCTGACATCTCCCAGGGTCCTTTTTGATTTATCAATTTTCCCTTTTGGATGAAAGAAATCACTGGGAAAGTTAATTCAAGAGGAAAACAGTCTCAGTTGGGAACCAGAAACCTAACTACTCAAGGGGAATTCTGAGTTGGTCTCTTCTCAAGTCTCTTCAATTTCATGATTTACAAAAAGCCAAGGTAATAGAAAGGATCTCACTTGCAATGGCTCAGAGAACATTAGAGTTGGAAAATGCCCCACTGCCATAGATCTTATTGACAGATAGGGTCATGAATTGGACAGGTTTGGAATAAAGCCTTTGAGGGTATCACATGCTGTTTTAGGGTAAGTCTGGAGAAGACTGTGGCTACATCCATCAACACCTTTCTGGGTTCTTGAATAATAGTATTCTGAAATATTACTAAATATATTTGGGAAGCAAATAGATAATAACATTAATAACATTAGAAAACTGGGCTAATCACCCATATCTATTTCTGTAGGCTCCTTAGATTGGGAATGAGATCTGTTTATGTGGCTAAATCTGGGAATTCTTGGCTCTTGGTTGAGTAACATACAATAAACTCTGATTGTAATCCTTTATTATTTGTCTACGTTGCAGTGTTCAGATGTGTTATCTCTGGAGTATTAAATTCTGCTCTTCCACAGCTGCATCATCAAATGATCCAACAAATGATCTTCAAATAGAACATAACAAATTGAGGCCTTACAGCTACCCCTGTAAAATGTATATGTATCACACGATAAATATCTGTGAAGGTCTGATTTGATCATATTACCACTATTAATGGTCTATTCTTTAGATCAGGATGAGGAATGATTATGGGAGGAATGTGGGGGTTGGGAGCAGGTAGACTGAGAACCTAAACCATCTACTCCTGTATAATTCAGAATGTACATTAATATAACATTGCTATTCTAAGGAGCTCTTGCCCTTTGCCTGGGAAGATCAACAATGGAAATTACTTTACTGTTTTCTTAGGACATTTGGGAAACCTATTTAAACAAATATCAGATTGCCAAGCTTTCAATAGGTAGCGTCAAATAAGAGAAAGCCTCACCACCCTGAGTCTACCAATTATAAATTATTATATCATCATCCTTACTGCAGTATAATTAGTCATAAGAAATACATATTTGGTCATTAATTACTTCCCAGACATATTTGGTGTTCATCCACAGTTCCTGAAAACACTGCAGAGTCTGAAAGGGCAAATATGTGTCTTGTCATGTTGATAAGAAAATTTTGGACCCACCCAAGGGTGTATGCTGGAGGTTGAATCAGCCATGATTTAACTAATCAGTTGAATGATTAATTCTAATCAGTCATGATGAGTCAATCATGACTATGCAATGAAGCCCTCACAAAACCCCCTGAGAAGAGCTTATCACTCTCTTGGATCCTGCTTCTCAGTCAGAAAGAGCTTCTACTTTTGGGGAACCAAAAAGCTTTAACATGCCACTGAGCCAGACCCCAAGCTCCACAAGATAGAATTTCCTTTATTTGGGACTTTGCCCTATGTTCTCTTCATCTGGCTGTTAACTTGTATCCTTTATGGTATTCTTTATTAAACTGGTAAACATTGTTTTCCTGAGTTCTGTGAGCTGCTCTAGTAAATTAATCAAACCTACTGGGGAGGTCATTGGAACCTCCAATCTGTGGCTAGTAGATCAGAGGCACATGTAACAGCCTGGAGACTGTGACCAGTGTCTGGAGTGGGGGATGGATTTCAGTCTTGTAGGATAGAGCCTTTAACTTGGGGAATCTGATGCTGTCTCCGGGCAGATAGCATCAGAATTGAGTTGAGTTGTCAGATACCCTGCTGGTGTTTGAGAATTGCTTGGTGTTATGTGTAGGAAGACCCCCCTCCCACATTCTTACACTGGGATCAGGTCCAGGAACCCAGAGTTATGCTACTATTACTGCTGTGTTTAATATTATTATTATTGCTGTATATGAAAGAACACCTTGACTTACCAATTGCAATAAAGCCCTGTGTGAAAGACTTGCCACATAGATAAAGAAGATGTGGTACATATATATAATAGAATATTATTCAGCCATAAAAAGGAAAGAAACACTGCCATTTGAGACAACATGGATGGACCTAGAGGATATTATGCTAACTGAAATGAATCAGGAGGAGAAAGACAAATACTGTATGATTTCAGTTACATGTGGAATCTTAAAAGAAAACAAAACAAAATGAACAAATAGCAGTAGACTCAAAGACACTGAGAAATGACCATGGAGGAGGGGTTTGGGTGAGTGGATGAGGTAAGTGAGGGGGATAAAGGAGCACAAAAATCTTAATCGTAATATAAGTTGGTCATTGGGATGCAAGTGCAGCAGGGACAATATATCAATGGTTCTGCAACATCTTTCTATGTTGACAGTAACTGCACTAGTTGGTGTGAGGATTTAATAACTATATAACTGTTGAATCAGTGTTGTATACTTGAAACCAATATAATACTGTATATCAACTATACTGATAAAAAATAAAAGTAATAAATAAAACTAAAATAAAATATACTTAAGAAAAAGAAGACCTGCCATAAACATGACCCCTATCAAAAGCTTCATAAATATCCCAAATTTTCTTTCACCATTCTGAGATGTTACTAAGACTGCAGAAGAAGTGACCCTCCATCTTTACTGTTGTAAATGACATTGAGCTTAACTTACCAGCAGATTACTTTGGTGGTATTTAGAGGAGCTAGCATTTGACATATTACAAGATCGATCACTTAAGGGAAACTGAAGCAATATCAATAAAAATGCACAGTTGAAATATGTTCTTTGATAGTGAATTGGTGCATCTTTATAAATATATAGCAACAAAAAGTTAAATTTTGAATAAAATTCCTTTTTTTATTCGTTGCTTTGGTAAAGTTTTGAATAAAACTTGGTTAGCTTCAGGGAAATATATTTAGTGTGTGTTTTTACGTATTTATATAATTAAAACCACTTAAGTCTATTTACACACTTTTCAAAACTAACTTAATCTCACATGTTTAAATTCTACAAAGACAAGAAAATGGTTTTGTTAAATGATGATGAAAATTAGCTCATTTCAGTGATAATAAAAGGGAGAGACTATAAAATTTTAAATGTACAAATAAAGCAGGAAGGAGTCATTATGCCTTCTCAAACCTTACTTAATTGAAACGAAGAAATTAAAATGCAAATGAAAGACATCTTAAACACAAAACACTAGAAAATTAAACTTCAAAGATGCAAGACGGCTATTGCTATTTCTTAAATTTACAAATTTCTATCTTCAGTATCATACTAGGTCCTGAGACTTCCTCAGTAGATCATCTATGTTAGAGTAAAGGAAATGGGATGGATAGCAAAAAAGTTTTTCCTCTCAATAGTAAAAGAACATCAGATTTAATTCAGTTATTTGTTGTGATCCCAGAAACTGTTATATATATATATATAGTTTCAGAATCAAGGCAAACAAAAATAATTGAGGAAGAAAAATGCTACAGTGATCACATTAACTCCAAATATGTACAAGAGGACCTGGCTGGCTTATGGGGCCCTAAGAATCTATGAAAGGTTCTAAGCCACTAAAGGAAAATGATTTCAAAGGTTTTATTTCTCTCAAAATGTTTGTTTTAGTCTCTTTGTAGATCTTCTCATATATACACAAATGTCTACCCTTTAGATATCTTTCATTTTAAAGGATGTTGTGTGTAATTAAAACTAAACAAAATGAGACCGAAATATTTACTAAGTAGATAATATTATTCCAGGATATTAAACCTATGATTTTGTCAAGGAACGCAGCTGGTTTTGTCATTAACATGATTAAGCCATTGTCTTCCGTATGTGAGAATTCAAATGAGTTCTTAGTAGAGGAAATTTTTATCTCATGCATATAGGTAGGTGATTTGGCCTAATTATACAATACAATGAATATCACTGAAGTTGAGAATTTTTGTGGCCTTTATTAAATGAAAATAATTACACACTGCAAAATTGTCCAAATTATGAACTAAAATTTTTCCCTAGATGTGCTGATTAAGTTCAATTCACACAAGGGAAATATTAGCAAACATAGTCAGTCATTTTATATAGTATTGGAATTTCCTTTAGTTACTTAATTAAAGAAAAACTGAACTCTATGGAGACAAACAAATTGGCATTATATACCTCAGCTTCACCTCAGGGCACTAAAGTAGTTATCTTTAGAACACAAATTGTAGGAGTTAGAATTTTGTTAAAAACAAACTAATACTAACTAGAAATTCAGAGGTGAGAGATGTGGGAAATGAGTGAATTGAACAATACTGAATTAGGCCAGTGAGTGCCAGTGCTTCATTGCTAGTGTATTGCTGCACTAGTCATCTCTGTCCACCCACACAGTGCCCAGCACAAAGTTACCCTTAATTAATGGTAGGTAAATTCATGTCCTTCCCACCCGCAGCCTCTATTCCATTTCCTGATCACCGGGACATGTGAATGGGAAGCTCTGATGAGAAAGAATCCTCTGATGAAGATGGCTATGACTGGGGCCCAGCCACCAACTGTGACTCCTCCCAAGAGTTTTGCTGGCCTGTCTTCCTTTTCCTCCCTGGAACTGGGGCTTGGCTTCCTATCCAAAACCTGGAACCCTGCTTCTCTCTGCTGAACTTTCTAACAGAGTATTTTCACAGCACTGGCTTCCAGTGGCTCCTAGGAAGGAGGAAGATCAAGGATGAGTTCCCACCTTTCCTCTCTCAACCCCAGAGCCCAAACTGAGACTATGCCTTTTTAGTAACCATTTAATATTTACATCTCAAAGTAATATAGAGCTGAGAATAGTTTGGGGCCCTAACCAGGCAAGTTGTTGTGTTCCAGATGTATTATGTATGTTTAAGTTTTCACATACTAATAATGTATGTGCTCAAGAGCATAGTATGAGAATTACATAGTATCATAAAAATGTTAATGACCATTTTTAATGCTGATGTGTTACATTAAATTGTTCATTCTGCAACAAATACAATAAAACAAGGAATAGCATAAATGGATTTTCAGCTCTGGGTGCTGGTGGTGGAACTCTTGCTCCTTCCTTCAGTCTTGGGGAGTATTCTGCTTTTCTGGTTTACAAGACCAGAGTAATAAATATACTACAAAGATTCTTCATTTTACAAGGTTGTTTTCAATGATGCTTGCAAGTGTGATGATTATTAGTATAGGATTGATGTTAGTTGGCCAATGATGATAAATGGGCACGCAACAGGCTGTTCTCCAACTCATGTTAGTGTGAATCTGCTGCTAATAATCAGAATAAGCATTACCTAAGAGGTCAGAACATCATACTTTGTTATTTTGAAGTATGTAATATAGGAACGACTGATAAAATTAGAATGGAAAAGATGAAGGCCGGTATCCTCCAAGTTTAATAGGGTTGAGCATAGGATTGCAGAGGCAAATAGGAAACACCACTCTGGTTTGATATGCAGGGTGTGTTAAGGGAGTTAGCTGGCATATAGTTGTGTGGGTCTTCTATGAGATCCCATGAAAATAAAACTAGAACTAGGAGTATTAGGGTTAGGAAGCAGGCAATTAGTCTGAAATGATGAACAGAAGGATGAAGTAGAAGGCAAAGAATCAAGTGAGGGTGGCTTTATCTACAGAGAAGCCACTTCAGAGTCACTGAACTGAATGAATCCCAATGTAAAAGATGGATGAAAGTCAGTTGGTGATAACTGTCAATCCTCAGAAGGATGTTTGTCCCCATTGTATGTAGTACATAGCCTGTGAAGTACAATAGTTTCAATATTTCATGTTTCTAGATAAGTGTGAGACCCATAACATAGACCTTGTCTGATATGGAGGAATAGACAGTTGAAGAATATAGATGCTCTGTTAGCATGTATGTATCTAATAATTCAGCCATAGTTTCCATCTCAGCAGACATGGGTTACTGATGGGAATGTAGTTATTGGGTCTGATGTATAATGTATGTCTGAAAATAATCCTGTAAGGATTTGTAGGATCAGTAGGAGTGAGCCCAAATCTCATCTTGGTGAAATAATGATCTCAGATCAAAAAATGAGTTATTGATGATTTTGATCAGTAGGTGGGATTTTTGGATGTTGCTTATTAAGTCCATATAGTTGAATCACAGCAATGATTTTTCATGTCATTGGTTATTGTTAAATTCCATGTGAGAATAATGACTGACATATTGTGTCTAGTTTAAGTACAATTTTTGCAATTGGCTTTGTGGTTTTTTTCTTCAAAACATTCACCAGTTTATGGTAGGCTTGGGTTGATTATGAGTGGTGGAGTTGGCTGTGGTATTGTAATGAATTTTGGTGGGTCTTTTTGGGATTAATGGTGCTTTTTATTTATTTTGGGGAAATGTTAGCAGATTTGGGTATACAGTTGCCATTGTCTATTGAGCAATATCCTGCAGTTTGGGTGTTTAATGCAACTGTCTTAGGAAAATTTCTTGCTGGATTGCTGATGGAAGTTACAGTTGCATATTATGTGTAAAATATTATGAGGTAGAGATGGTATCTAAGTTTAATTGAGTCATTTGTGACACTGAGTTTCTGGGGTTTTTAGTGAGGAGACTATGGGGATTACTGCTTTATATAGTTATGGGTTATGGGACTTGGTGATTGTACCTGGGTGGTCATTATTAATTGGTGTAGTAGTGATTATAGAGGTATAGAGGTTACTAGCAGAAATTAATAGAGATATGTATAACATCAATGTGTTTAGGAATGACAGGAAATACTTGTTTGAGTAGGCCCTTTGGGTTGAGGATTGATGTTGTGGATTTTGTTTGGAAGTAGGAGATGGATTTTAGTAGTTAGGTTTCTATCAGATTAAGTCTAATAGTAGTGATGCTTTACTGAAAGGCTGATAAATGGTGGGATATGGTGCATAATGATAGGAAAGTAACCAAGGATTGAAAATTTAAGGGTATCCGAAGGGAGATTGGATTGTAGATTTTGTGTCATGGTATTAAGTTCTAGTGCTACTGTTCACCCTAGGATGGTGACAACCAAGGCTGTTATTTTTAAGGCATGGTAGAGTTATTTGCAGAATCATCATTGGGACAATATAATTGGGAATTTAAAACCTGGCAAAGATACTTCCTAACATGAGACATTTAACAGAGTTTTCAGGAAGGGGTTATTTTCATTAATAGAAATAGGCTGAAGAAATGAGGCTGTCCTTACAAGCTCAAAGAAGAGAATTTGAGTGCCTTTAGGGATGTGGCTACAAAAGTAATTTGTAGAGCTCAGGGTTGGTATATGATTATTAGCAGTTTTGATGACTAGGTCTTCAGCATATAAACATGTGAGTATATTTCTATTAGTGGTAGGCTTCCAATAATAAGAGAAGTGCTGGTGAAGGGTACCGCTTTGACTAGAACTCCTATTTTTTGAGTGTCTTGTTTCACAGTTTAGGTTGTGGATAATTGATCTGGAGCATATAAACATGATGGCTTGAAGAAGGCCTGTGTGCAGACATGCAGGAATGCTGGGTGTGGTAACCATAGTAACTATCACTAGGCCTAGCTGGCTTGAAGTGGAGAAGGAAGGCAACAATTTTTTGGATATCATTTTGGTGGACTTACAGTGGCAGCAAGAAGTCCATTAAGGGGAAGTCGGTGTTTTAAGGGTATGTTGTTTTCAGTGTTGAGCATGAAAATTCATTGGACGTCTCCTGAATTTGAGTAAGAGTCATGCTATTGATGCAATGAATCCAGTGTTTTCAGATGCGATTCTATAGAATTACTTGTAGAACAATGGTGTGCGCGTCCGTCTGTACCATCACCCAATTAGTTAAAAGGACATAATTACTATTCAGCAGATAAATAGTTGGAAGAGATTGTTGCAGTTACTAAAATCAATATTTTAATCCAAAATATGAGTAGGTATTTAGAGAATTGATTAATATAGGCGTCTGAGTGTATGTGTCATATTGAGAATACTATGATTGACCATGGGAGGAAGTTTGCTGCTGGGATGAACATAATTAAAATGTAGTCCAGTGTGAAGCTAAGTGATGGTTTTAAGGTTTGGATGGTTATTCAGTGTCAGTTGGAGACAACTGTTTCTTGGCCTGAGTAGAAAAATATTGTGGGATCAAACCGGTGATAAAAGTATATGAAATGGTAGTTTGTACATTAATAGGAATATATATTGCTTTTGTAAATATTAAAGGGAGTTATGTGCTGTGATTCATTAAGTAAAGGGAGTATAGGGTGGCAATAATAATATTTACTCCCATTACGATGATGGTAATGTCATATCTTGAGAATGATGATATGACTATGAATATTTCTCCAATTAGGTTAATAGTAGGTTGTGGAGCTAGATTGGTGAGGCTTCCTAAGAGACATTAAGCAGCTCTCAGTGGTAGGACCATTTGTAGCCTACAGCCTAGGATTATCGTTTATTTGGTTGTGAATTCATTCCAGTTGGATTTGCTAAACAAACTAGTGTAAATGATGTGAGACCATGTGCAATTAGGGCAATGGCTCCTATATAGCTTCATGGTGTTTAGATAAGGATAGCTATAATTACTGGGGTTATGTGACTTACGGAAGAGTATACAATGAGTGATTTTAGGTCTGTCTGGTATAAGCAGACGGAGCTAGTTATAACCAGTCCTCATAAAAACAATATGACAAAGGGGTAAGATATGTAGTTTGCTACTGGACTTCATGCAGCAGTAATTTGTAATATTCCAGTAGCCACCTAATTTTTGTAATATGGCTGAAAATACCATGGAACCAGCAGTCAAAGCTTCTACATGTGCTTTTGGAAGTCACAAGTGGAGACCGTATTGTGATATTTTTTACTAGACTAAATGTAGTTGTACCATATCCAGCCCTTGTTGGGATTAAACTTAGCCTTCTGAGGGCCTTTACAGTTAATTTTCCACTAGGGATTAATATCACATCTAGAGAAACACTTACCAATTTATACACAGTTGTCAATATCTGTACTTTCCTTTTCAGCTGAATATCATAGTACATGATGTTCACCTTCCTTCAGTTGCCCACATTAGTTTTCATTGGAAATAAAAGCAATTAATAAGAACTTTATTCTCACAAAGGGCAATTTATAAAGTTTCAAGATCCCATTCTGTTACTAAAACTCTGAAGCATTCTTAATGAAAATTACGTAATTAAGATGAACTTCAGTAGCTTGAAAATAGGTTTTAAGAATATGATAAGCTGTACTGTAAGGACTACAAAATATTCAAAACTACTAATAAGGCAAAACAAATGGTGAACATGGTAAAGTACAAAAGTATTAAATGATGAGTGAAATTACTTCATTTCTCTGGGTCCTTATATTTAAAATGATTAAGTTGTACCATATGTGTTGTAATATTTACTTATAAATTGGTTCTCAATTTATCCTTCTGAATTGAAAATTCAATGAGAATAGCACTAAGTTTAGACACCAAGTTTGCTAACTTTCAACAGTTACATATTTCATGGTATCACATGGTGCTCCTGTGGTTTATTTCTATTTCCTTTGCAATTCGAAGAAAAGGAAAACAGTGACGACAATGTAGATTTAGTGTGCTGTTAAACTAGATCACCAAGACATGAGAATCTATTTAGCCTCTATTATAAGCAGCAACAAACATCTGCACATTTCTCTGGATTTAACTTTTCTAAGAGTAAATCAAGTCCTTATAAAATCGGTGCTGCCACAGATAGAATATTTTTTAAATTCTACAATCCCAGATATATTTGTGGGAAGGCAAGTTTACTACTCCTTGCTAAAATACATGTTGTATTTGCATATGTTGCTTCATGAATAAAGTAAGAAAAGCCTTTGCTTTGGAAACCCATGAGGTTGAAACAAAAACCCATCTTAACAAAAGTCAAATTGTTTGATTCCATTTTGTGTGTTTGCATTGCTGAGCATGACTAGAAAACTAAATGATTGTTTATGATAAAAGTTGGAGTGTTATCCTCAATGAAAGAACCAAATTGTTCATTAGATGACACACTTCAGATATAAGTGGATGATATGCTATTTCTGATTATTGTGTATTTTTACATGAGTCCTGCTGTGTAATTCTTTACAATTATTTGTAAAGACAAAATATGTTAGAACACCTAGGTGGAAATGTCTTTTGAAAGTTTTAATTCAATTTCCTAAAATCCTGGATCATCAATATTAGCATTATTGTAAATTTTGTTCAAACCAATCAAATTAATAATATGAGCCAGCATTGTATCAATTAACAGTTATAGTGTGGATTGAACTAAGATCATCACAAAACTGATCTGTTATAAATCAATAAGGATAGCTATAATTTTGTAAAAGAAAAACAATATTTCCTTGCCTGTGCCAATAAAAATAGCCCTTGCCCAAATTTCAGATGCTGTAATGGATCAGGAGATAAATCAAGGACTCAGTCTCACTTAATCTATATATCATTTTTTGTTAGAATTGCTATTCCATTTTTCTATTTTTTCCAGGTTTATTGAGATATAGTTGACATATAACTGTGTAATTTTAAGATATACAATGTGATGATTTGATATATGTATATATTGTGATATGATTACCATATTAAGGTTGGTTAACACATTCATCACTTCATATAACTATTTTGTGGTGAGAACTTTCATATATACAATAGCAATTTTCAAAAATACAATACAGCATTGTTAAGAAAAGTTTTGGAATGGGACAAGAAGAAAATAAACATTGCTTAAAAATAACAACTTGAGAAATCATTGTATGAGCATATTATTTAGAGATAATGAGTTAACTACCAAAAGAAGCAGAGGAGTTAAAAATGGTTATCTTTGGAAAGCATGATTAATGGTGCTACCAGTGGAGATTGAAAGTCATCGTAAGGGACTGTTATTATTTATCATAAAGTATAAAGTATTAATGCTTTGTTAATCCTGTGCATTTTTGTTTTGACTTAAAACAATAAGCAAATATGTGAAAACCTGACATTTGTAGTGGCTAATCAAGAGACTGGAGAAGGGATTTTTCAGTAACTGAGAGACCTCACTTTTAATTTCTTCCCTTAAATCTATTAGAGAATAATGAACACAGAATTTATGATCTGTCATGCCTGGGTTCAAATCTTGCCTCTGGCATTAGCTAGCTTTGTACTCTTGTATAAGTTACTTGGCCTTGTTGAGATTTGTTTCCTATTACATAAATGGAACACAATAATATTCATCCTTCAGGTTATTTTAAAATTTGGGGTCATGTATGTGTGGTAGTAATATTCTGGGTCAACTTGATTGAGCCATGGGATCCAGATAGCTGGTTAAACATTATTTCTGGGTGTGTCTATGAGGGTGTTTCCAGAAGATACGAAGCCTGAGTAGAGCAGATGGATCACTCAGTCTGTTGAGACTGAATAAAACAAAGAAGTGGAGGAATGTTGAATTGATTCAGTCTGACCATGAGTTGGGACAACAGTCTTCTCTTATGCTTTGTGTTCCTAGCTTTCAAACCTTCTAGTATCTGTATCATTGGCTCTCCAGCTCTCAGGCTATCAAACTACATCAGTGGCTCACTGGCTGTTTTCAGAGGAAAGATACTGAAACTTCTGAGCCTCCATAATCACATGAGCCAATACCTTGTAATAAAGTTCTTTATCATATATACCTATGGTATTAGTTCTGCTCCTCTGTAAGACCCTAATGAATTGTCTACATTGTGCTTAGAGAAGCCCCCCAGTAAATGTTAATACTTATCGATACTGCTGTAATTAATGACCCATAATCTATTATGTAGGGATACTTGTAGAGAGACCTACATTTGTGTTCAATGAGTTGAGTGCCCAGCAGTCAGCACCATCAAGTCTGAGATTCCAGTGGCCTAAGTGGTGTTCATCTAGAGGACTGAGCAAACCAAAACACATTTAAATAGTGAGACTCAGTCTCCCTACAGACCAGAATGGAGACTGCCTGAAATTCTGAGATATTAAAATTTTTCCACTGTGACCCTTGCAGACTTTGGCCACTACAAATCTTCCTCACTGCCATTCATGCATTTTATTCTCGCCTCTACCTTCCTTACCCTTCTTAACACAGATCCGCCAGTCAACACTAGTAAACCTCTCTCTTCCCAAAACTTTTGACCAATTATGTTGACCAATTATTCCCAAAACCAGCTGGGCTTGGACCCGCTTGCGAATGCTCTATAAAAATTTTGCCCTTATTGTTAAAGACAGACACTTTTTTGAATTCTCCTTGCTGACATTCTTAGTAAAGCTTCTATTTCATGGTTGACCTTTCACACACACATTTTTGTGGATGCTTTGTTGCTGTGAGTTTTTTTGTATTGATTTATTTGTTTATTTACTTTTTTTTATTGTGGTATACACATCACATTAAATTTACTTAACGATTTTTAATTGTAGAGTTCAGTGACATTAAATATATTAACAGTATCCACAACCATCATCACCATTCACCTCCAGAACACTTTTTATCTATTGTTTGTGTGTACATGTGGGAATATGCGGATGTGTATGGCCACATTGATCCATAAAATGGGTAACTGAATTCTTAGTGATGTGGAAGGAAGGGAAGTAAACATTTAGTTAACTTTACACTCAGTTTACAAACGCTCTGAACCTTCCTGCCAGGTGGGTCGAAGCAACAGGATAAACAGAACGTAAGGCAACCAGGACAGTAATGGGAAGGATAGCTCCTGACTAAGCTGTCCCTAGACAGGAAAACCGAGTTGTAATTAGTTAGAAGGAGAAAGACTGTGTGAAGGTCGGCGCTGCTTTGTTAAGTGAAGTGAAAAATAGACCCGGAGGGGTAGGTTGTGATCACATTGTAGCTGAAGATGAAAGAAAAAGGAAAAGTCAATTACCAGATTACATGAAAGTCAGTGGGAATCGTAACTCTCTTTTTGGGTTCTAATATGTGGTACATTTCTTAATAACTTTTCCATTCCATTCAGATATTGTTTTAACAATTTTATTATAGTTCTTTAACTGAGTGTGAGGAAAATAAGGAAACTGGCATTGAACACTTCTCTTTCTACATAATAACTAAAAGGAATCTATGTGGCAAATGTCTATACATGTTATCAACCACAGAGATTTAATTTGTAAATTAAACTTTTTTTATAGTGTTCTTTCTGTTGAGCCTCAATATGTCATCAAATATATTCCACATAAAAACAGACTGCTTCATATACCTGGTTTTATTTATGTAATTCCCTGCAAATTTAGCTCGCCTTGGAATAACATGCAGTTTGTAACTGGCAATGCAACTCATCACAGGGTATAACATGAAAACATGTTTCTAGAGAAAAGCAGTTTAATAGAGAAATGTTAAAATGCATACAAAATATATATACCATGGTTTTCTAATATTTTTGGGGTGGTATTCAGATGGCATTTTTTAAAAATCCATAGCAAGAATTTTTCTACATTAAAATGAAATATGTCTGTATGTCCATATATGTACGTATGGTATATAGAAATAAATAATAACAAAGAAAAATGCATAACAGATAAAAACAACTGCTGATGAGGTTAGATTTAAGATAGAAAGACTTTAAGCTGTATTTTTTTTCACTTCCTCACAATGTATAATACATGTCTACTATATATACTGCAAATTTTTATGGAATTTTTACTGTCAGCAGGCATTGCAATGGTACCACAGATAGAAAGTGAAATTAACCGGGATCCTTTCCTCCAACATCTCAGTCTAATGGAGGAGGTATGGTTTTAAGCAAAAAAATTCAGAAATGTGAAATGTAGGGTAAAATAAATAATCCTAAAGAGTACAATGGGAGGATGAAAGAAAAATTAGTTGTCTTCACACATGTGCAAAAGCCTCTTTGAAACTGGAGCCAGAGTAACCATTAGAAATGCAGAGCTGAGCCCGTACCCTTCTCGTCTGCGGTCATTTCTGCACATTCGACTTCCAATACAGCCATGATAAGGTCACCTCATTTTTTTCTTTGAGGCTCTGCCTTTTCACGTGCTATGCCCACTACCTGGAGGGTGCTCTTCAATCTCCATTTTCCTTTGCCAGATGTGTCTCCTATGTTCTTTTAAATAGTAAGGCAACACCACTTCCTCTAAACATTCTTTATTCTCCTGTGCTCACATATCATTTGATTATGCAGAGAGAAAGAACCAAAGATTAATTGGGACTCTGGACTGTGAAAGGCCTTGTGTACTTTGCTAAGATGCTTGGGGAACTCCCTAGGCAGCAAGAGTGCAGGGATGCACGCAGAGCAGCGAGATGATTGGATCTGTGTTTTGGAAAGTCAGCCAGGCAAGGGTGTGGATGGAGAAATTTAGCTAAGAGTGAATGAGGTTAGAAAGACCAATTCACATAAAAGTTTAACTAGAGAGGAGAAGCTTAGTAGAAGGATCCTTAGAAGATGAAAATTATAGGGCCTGTGAATATAGGCTTAGAAATTTCATCACTTGACTCTACTATGACCCTATAGTATGAGTATCTACACACAGCAATTTCAATTAGATATTTTTTCTACCAAGTAATGTATATTTTATCAACTGTTACAGATATTTGCCTATATATGCATGTGGAGAAGAAATATGGTAATTCTCCTGTACCACATCCAGTATTCTCCACTACTGGGCCTTATTTTTCTGGGAAATAAGGTTGTTATTAGTGTAGTATGTGGGGTGCAGGGGCTAAATTGGCATTAATAATCATGCTTTCAGGTAAACACAGCTCACTTGTGTTTTACTTATGAAATACTAAAAAGCTTTTTTGTTTACAGGATTTTGCTCTGAAATTGTCCTAATATGCATTTTTCTTTATGTTTGTCTATACATTTAAATCTTTTCCTTAGAAAAAATATTTACTTCTTGAGGGAGTAGACTACACTTTATAGTGCCTGGCATGTGGTACATATTCTAGTAAATACTTGTTCAATGACTGACAAGCATCTATGGAGTTGGATAAAAAGTAAAGAAAGAAGAATGTGCAAATACTTTGTGATTTCTACAATACATTGTGAATAAAAACATTAGCTTGATGATCATTAAATAGTTTTTCTTAATGGTAACTGGTAAAAAGGTTAACAGTTTTGTTGTTTGTCCTTTTCTTATATGATTTGTGGAGATTTTTTTCAATATCTTCTAAAATAAAGAAAACATGATCCCAAACTACAATAATTCCAAATTTCAATAGCTGTATTATTCAAATCCCTTCTTCTTTAATGTTTAGAATATTTATGTTACATCACATTCTAAATGTTTTTCTCGTTATTATTCATTCAGTAATAATTATTGAAGATTTTTGTCCATGGCAAATGTGAAAAGACATGTTTATTGCTCACAAGTGAGGAAAAAAAGATGCAAATAATCAATTTCAGTATAAGATCTTAGAGTGTGGGTAGGGTGAAACGATTTGGTTCATTTAATACTGATCAAATGACTTTAGACTTTCAAATTAAAAGTAACTGGAGCAGACATAATTTCAGCAACGTACAGTTAGGTATTTAAATGAATGAACATGTGTGTATTAAACACACACACATCCACAGGCACAAACACATGCACATATATGTATATTTCTAGTTCTCCTTGTGACTATTCTAACTAAACTTATAATCATTTCTACAGCCACTGACTGTGGAAAATAAATTAAAGGGCATAATTAGCATTTACAGATATGAATACAATAAATAAGAAGCTAACTGTAATGCAAATGTCCTTGCATAAAGGCTGAGAATGAATAATAGATGGAAGCATGATCTCTGGGGCTCCTTTTTACTGAAGAGCAAATCCTAACAGTGTTTCTCCTGGACATCCTCTTTTGTGATATGAAATGTGATTAAGCAAGTTTCATTAGCCAGATTTTATCAAAGTCCAAAAACTGAAGGAAAAAAAGAAAGGATAAGAATGTGCTTTCAGTATTTTTTAATGATCTCTAATTTTAAACCGCCCACTAATAAAACCACATGCAAATGCATTCATATTTTAGAACTTGCATATGTATATCTACCCTAATCTAACCATCCTATTTTTCCTATCCAATTAAATACTGAAGCAGGAGTGAAAGAATTCTAGCTTCTCTCGATTTTTAAGCATTAATCACCTACTCTATTAACATAGTGATAAAATAATTCATAAAACTCAAATAAAAATCTATTTTTTACCCTTCTATCTTTTTTTATTTAAGAATAAAATCTACTTTTAAATTTATTATAGCTCAAAATTTTCCCATAATTGGACAGTCTGCTTAAAACTATACAGGTATATTATTATGAAATATGTATATTTGTTTTTTTTGCCTCTGTGTTCTTCATGAAGAAGGAAGAAATAAAGCTTCATGGGAAAAAGATAAAGAAAGGGAGAGAAGGACAAAGAAAGGTGAAAGAGTAAAAAAAGAGAACTCTATGAGTAAGACTGCAGAATGGGAGAATTCAGTTACTAGCAGGGATTTTACAGCTAAACTTGTTTTGTAGAGAAGAAAGTTAAGACTTTGAAGCTAAAAAATTTGTCCAAGGTTATGCAGTGAGTCAGTAGGTGGACATATGCAGAAGCTTCTTTGATTTTAGCTTTCTATTCTGTATTCGTAGAGATTGAAATTACATCCCTGTATGTGAGTCAGTTTGCTTTTCTGGAACACTACTATTTTTTCATTGTCTACCCAAGTCTGTGCTTATCAGTTGTTTAAGTCATTGATAGTAATGTCAATTTGTCATTATTCTACAAAGGTAATTTCAGCAAATATATGTTATTAAGAAAATAAAATGATGAAACAGGGAAAAAATAACTTTTGGTATAAAAATAGACAGTAATATTGGAGTCAGTCCTTGTTCCTGGTCTGTATGAGGTATGCCTCCATTTGGGTTGAATGACTGGTTAGAATGTCCTAGATGGATAAATAATAATAATAATAATAAGTTTTCTATGTATAACATTTAAATATATTATCACCTTAAACTTTGCTTGACTTCTGAAGTCTATATCTTCCTCCCATTGATGAAACTAATCTTCACAAACTGCTTTTAACAAAGTCTTTCCCTTAAAGTAACTAGTGTTGGAGATGTTAGAATAGAATTCTGTGGTTCAATAATTTTGTGAAATGCTACCTGGCAAATTATCCTAGAACTTAACATGTTACACCATCATGCTATGGGTATGAGAAATCCTTCAGGAAAGATGCCCAGTTATCATTGTCTAACTTAACATTTCCCAAACTCTTTGAAAATCTGTTAGTATTGGTTTGGATTTGAAGACATAAGAGCAAAGACATCATCACTTATTTTTCATTTTATTTACTTCATTCTCTATAGAAAAGACAGTGAATTGCATTAAATGTTCTAAAATATTTGTGTCTTTAAGGAAAAAAGGCTTGAAAATATAAACTTTTAAAGTGGAAGAATATGTCAAAGTTGCTATTACTATTTATGTTGAAACTTTACGGTGTTTTGATGTATAATTTCTTAAGTTGCAAATAACATAAGTCTAGAAATGAATATACCCCACTGGCTTCCAAAGTTTTTATAAGAATGTTGACTATATATGGAAGGTTAAAGAAAATAGCAGTTGACAACTACATCAGTCAAATGAATTAGCAAAGCCAGTAATCTGTATTCTACTTATGCTTCTAATTTTCTTTGTAATACTTTACTCGCTTCTGTGTGATCAGTCTACAATTTTCAGTCAGTACAGAAAATTGAAAAAAAAACAACACAGCAAATGCAAGGTTTAATGTTCAAGTTGTCTTTACATGTGGTGTTAAACACAATAAATAATTTTGAATTTGAATTATAAAATGTGCATTATTATTTAACAATTCATTTCAATGCAAATAAAATGGTCTGCTAAATTAAAATACATTATAGTCTGAGGCAGTGGAGGTGTAAACAGCTCCTAGCTTAGAACTCAAATGTAGCATCTGTGTTCAACAAACCTGTTTGAGATTTTGAAGTGGTTTTCTGTTTGCAACAGTAGCAACAGTTGAGTCTTTCAAAATAGTGGTAGCACAATTTGCTGATGTTTCTGAATTTCTTTTCACAATACTTATATGAACAGTGTTTGTTGACTTTTGCAGATAGACTATAATTGGAATTTAGAAAAAATCATCTTAATGTAGTAAATAAAGTTCTTTCATACCTCTGCATGAATTTTAGCTACACCTGTGCAGCAAGTCCTTAAATTAATTATTCTGGATCAACTCACATTCTTAAGTGTCCATGTTCTATGAACGATACCCAGACGTAAATCAATACTGCATTGGCTTATCCCTCAAGAATGATAACATTTTAATAATATGCCTAATTAGACTTTAAGCTATAAATCAATGAAATGATTACCTATCAGTTTTCTTGGAATCCATTCCTAATAATGAGTTAGTATAACATTTTAAAGCTTGTTTCACTCTAAATTATATAACTAGTCATACAGACTAATAGGACAATTTTATTTTTTGTAAATAACTATAAATTCTTTATCTCATATCAGTGTTAAGATTATATAATAAATATTTTAAATATCAATGATCAACATATCTACATATTGCTTATATTTTCAATGTGAGACCTTATATAGGGTACTAAATTCAAATTATGTTGATTTCTTTTCTCAGAATCTCTTTACTTCCATAGTATGAAAATCACTTCCCCATTTGGAGAAATTTGTTGTAAAAAGAGAAGAGTCTATAGAAAAAAAATTAAATGCCTGAATTATAACTCCAGATCAGTCTTTTAATAGCTGTATGAATTTGTCAAGTTTCTTATTTCTTTATAATTTATAAAAAAAGACAGTAATTCTTATCTCAAAGGCATTTATGTGGAGAAGTTAGGGTCCATACATAACACAGCAATGTGCCTAATACATAACACATGTTCAAGCAATGTTAGTTTCCTTCCCCTTCTAATGGATAATATAATTTTGAAAATGAAAGGCCTATCATTTTTTTCTACATCCCTTCTTTGCATGTTAATAGCTGCTTTGGTCTTATTACCCACTCTATACAGTTATTGCAACTACAGTATTACAAACCATTTAATCAATTCAGATACTCATCTGGATGATTTCTCTACAGGATGCTAAAATATATTTAACTGGATTTGACCTGATTTTTTTGTTATCAAAAAGACCAAACTCCTCAGAAGTGATCCAGGACTCCAAGATCACTGATTTGGCATTTAGATGAGATTAAAATTCAGGGACAGGAGGGTGTGACACAGAGATGATTTTGCATCAAAAATGGAAGTGCAGTTAGAAAACTTGTATCAGATGAGACTCACAAATGCAGGCTGGCCAGTAGTTTTACACTGTTTTCCAATCTTTTATTGTCAGCTCAAATCCCACATTTTTTCAATTCTAGATTACAACAAAGAGGATGTCCTCAATCCATCCTTCCCTTCACCTCCATTTACTCTCAAGTCCTTTAATGGAGAATTGGTGAATAGTAAGGGTGGAAGGAAAGGAAGTAGCCAGGACATAAAGGATTTAAAGGAGCTTGGTGTGAGGTAAATAGAAATTTTCACCTAGAACTTCCAGAATTTCCTGCCTGGCCTTAGCCCATTTACATACCAAAGCCTCCAGTAGATCAAGGGCAAAGGGTTGGGAGAAAATGGCCATTCTCTCCTCCCCTCCATAATTGGTCTGGTGTATGCCAGTTACCAGGGACCTGCCCGTGGAGTTCCTTCAGGAAGGGGAAGAGAGAGCCACCACGGCCAGAGGGACAGATGGTGCAGGACCTGGTTAGTGAGAAATAAACCCCTTTAACCCCACCTATCCTTTCTCTTGTATTACTTTGGATTCATAGGGAACTTGTCCCAGGTGGGGAACCCCCCTTTTGCTCTGGGGCCACACTTCATATATTGAAGAACACAGAATTTATAATAAAGAACAATGATATTAAGCGTTATAAGCAACACATTTACATAATCAAAATTGGACTCTAGGAAGTCCACTTTTTATGGAGTAAGGAAAATGGTTTGAAGATGATCATAGTGGAGGCAATGAGTAGTTACCACACTAATCTAGAGATTAACATAAATTGTCTGCACTTATGGACACCATGTATTTAAAAAAGAGTGTTGCCAATTGCTGTAGTTCAGATCAAATATATAAGTAGTTGTCCAGTAGGGGCTTTGGAAAATCTTTGGCATTTTAGAGAGAAAGAAAAAGGTTTACAAAGAGTCGGCAGCTCTTTGTCTTTTGCCTGCATTCTTTTGTGGGAATGAGGACTTCCTTGTGGCATGGCATTTAAATTGAACCATGCTCATTCAGCTAACACACTTGGGATGGCAGATTGTCTTGCCAATGGGTTTCAGCCCAGGCAAGTTCGCTATTGATTCAATGTGACCAAAGAAATTGACAGCAAAACATTCTTGGGGTGAAAGGGTTACACCCAACTTTATTTCCAGGTGGCAGGTCAGTCACTAAAATCCAGTTCATTCAGAGCGAGTCTGTATGCAGCAAGCTGGTCTCTGCCTCTGGGCTCCTCTGTCTGCACAGCCATCCTCTGGGCCTCTGTCCTTGGTGCTGCCACCACTCCAGCCTCTGCTCTGCTCTCCTGCAGCCTTGCAGCTGTACCACTGTGTCACACCCAGAGCACTGGGCAGAGCTCTTTATATAGAGTTAACAGCCATGTATTGTCCACAGGTGTGTAGTGAGCAACCAGGTCCAGGTGAGAGTCCTGGCCACAGGAACTCTCATTTTATCCACACTCCATCCCTCCAGGATTCTCTCCTCTCAATCTATGTGCCCTCAGTCCTCTGCAATGGTCTCTGTGCAAGGAAGCTCGAGCATTGTTCTCCAGGCTCTCCAGCAAAAAGTCCTGCAGACACACAGGCAGGACTTGTGGCTCTGCCTCTGACCTCTGCCTCTTTAGTCTTAATGGCTTCAACTGCTGCACTGGTTTCAGTTGTTGCCATAGCTCCAGTAAGATCCTATTTGGCTTCCCTTCTAATTTCCTTCCATCTACTCCTGCCCATATCAAATCAACCCACATCTGAGTCCTCGTAACCCTCCCAGGGCCCCTCAAATTCCTCCTGTGAGCAACAGGTCTTATTTCTTTCCGGGTTCTCATTGCTTCAGCTACTGTACGTATCACCTCACATTTTGTAATCGCTGCCTCAAGGCGGGCTGCACTGTCAGGGACAGTAGCTTTCCCATCTCTGATCTGGAAAGAACAATTCCGTCCACCCCTAAGTCCCACAGCCACCAGCTCATCTTGAGTATAAGGGTGGATCATAGAGTGCTCCAGGACCTGGGAAAGGGGCTGCTCCTCTCCTTGGGGGACTTTCAGCTGCTGGATTTTTATTTTCTTTACAACCACTGGGCATGCTTTCAATACAGGAGGGCTCTGGCACCACCCCTTCATCCTTCCCCAGCTCCCCCACTTCTGGGGCTGATGGTACCTTTATCTCCACTCCCCCAAGTGTCTTCTCTGTTACAGTGCCTCACAACAATGCTAACTCAGTCTTCAGAAGCTCTTTTACCTTCGCCTCAATGTTTTTCAGCTGACGTTCTCGTGCCACCTCTGCCTGTGCTTCCCTCAGGAGTTCGTCTTTTTCCTTGATGGCCTCTTCCTCCTTCACAATACCTGGCAGCACTGCCATCTGGTCTCCAATGGCTCCTTGCTGCCGGTGCTCTTGTGCTGCCTCCTCTCACATCAAAGCCATCTCCTTCCTCAGGGAATCCACAGAAGTTTGCAGTTCATGTTCTTGTGCCGCCATTTCTTGGGTCTCTTCTGTAGAGCTTTTTAATGCTGTGAGAAGCAGCCAACCCACAGTCCCTGCTGCCTCATGGGCACTCTGCTCCTCAAAGGATCTGCTTACTATACCAAAGGCCTCCCCTACAGCCCAGGTGTCACCTCCACTTGCCTCCAATCCTGGGGTGGGACCCAGTCCTCCAGGAGGCAAGCAGTCTCAGACCACATACCCATTGGGGGACAATCCACTGTCTCCCCATTCACAGGGGCAGCCCACTGAAGCATCCCTCCCATAAGGGCAGCCTGTTTTTTTCCTTGGTCAACAATGAACCCTGCCAACTTTCCCCAATTGTCTTGCCAATGGGTTTCAGCCTCGGGCAAGTTTGCTATGGATTCAATGTGACCAAAGAAATTGACAGCAAAACATTCTTGGGATGAAAGGGTTACACCCAACTTTATTTCCAGGTGGCAGGTTGGTCACTAAAATCCCATTCACTCAGAGCGAGTCTGTATGCAGCAAGCTGGTCTCTGCCTTTGGGCTCCTCTGTTTGCACAGCTGTCCTCTGGGCCTCTCTGCACAGTTGTCCCACACAGCCGTCCTCCGGGCCTCTCTGTGCAGTTGTCCCACACAGCCATCCTCTGGGCCTCTCTGCACAGTTGTCCCACACAGCCGTCCCCCAGGCCTCTCTGTGCAGTTGTCTCACACAGCCATCCTCTGGGCCTCTCTGCACAGTTGTCCCACACAGCCGTCCCCCAGGCCTCTCTGTGCAGTTGTCCCACACAGCCATCCTCTGGGCCTCTCTGCACAGTTGTCCCACACAGCCGTCCCCCAGGCCTCTCTGTGCAGTTGTCTCACACAGCCATCCTCTGGGCCTCTGTCCTTGGTGCTGCCACCACTCCAGCCTCTGCGCTGCTCTCCTGCAGCCTTGCAGCTGTACCACCGTGTCGCACCCAGAGCCCTGGGTGGAGCTCTTTATATAGAGTCAACAGCCATGTATTCCCCACAGGTGTGTAGTGAGCTAGTCAACCAGGGCCAGGTGAGAATCCTGGCCACAGGAACTCTCATTTTATCCACACAGATCCTAATGACAGGAGGATCTTGGGTTCCCAATTCGGTGTTAAGCCATTGCAGCAGGGCTGTCTGCCAACTTCCTGACTTCTGGTCATTTGAGACCAGCTGAACTTCCACTTGTCTGTATCACTGTAATTGGGCTTTTGTTACTTGTAGCTGAAATAGTTTGACACAATCACTAGGTATTTGATGATACCATCCCTTGATGTGAGGAAGGTAGACAAATGCTTAGCCTCACCCTTGTATTCTATACCAGAATGAGTCTATTTTTTATTTAAATACACTTTTCATGTTATTTATGCATTACACTTTCCATGTATTTACACAGAATCATAATTTAGAAGGAAGAGTAATTAATGGTTTTTCAGTGCTAAGTTGGTTCGTACCAGCTCATGAGAGTTTAATGTTAAATTTTGGGGAGTTTTGTGAGTTGGTAGTTAAATGCAGTCATTACAAAAACTTAAATTTTATTAAATTATATTAAAAACAAATAATAAATACTAATAAATAGTATTTAATAATAAATCACAATGCATTACCTTCCATTTATTTTACTATATTCTACTGCTCTCTGTTGAGGTTATGTACAGCTATTGAATCTATATTGTAGACATATATAATAGTGTGCTTCTCTATACCTCTTCCCAACTTCACATTCTGTGAGTTGCACAAAAAAGTGCAGCAAATATTCCTTCAGAATATGAACACTATTATACAAGTCAGCAAAGAAGTCATTTGTTTTATTGTCAAATGGGTGAACTTCTGACATGTCTTGGTTGTTTCACTTTCATTTAACTTGTTAACTCAAAAACATCAATCATCATTCCTGTCAGAGCTATGCATAAAGAGCTGGTTATTAAACATTCACTAACATGCTTCTGTTTTCTTTCTGCAGTTAAATTTTACGACCGAAATTTAATAAGGGTTGTAATCCACATAGATTTTACAATTTCCTTTTTTGCTAGAGCATGTTTCAAAGAATATAATGCCTTCAGAAAATTGATATTATATTCTGTAAACAATGAAAAGGCTTCCATTGACATTGTTAGTACTGGATGGAAAGGCTGACCTGCAGGCTTACTTTCCTTGGAAGTGAAGACTCATGTTTCCACAACACGTTTTTCTTCTGCATATTGTTAGGCACTGTGAGTTGTAGAACCCATTATTAATTATTAATGTATGTGCTCTGAAATCAATAATTTAATCAATTTTGTTTACTGGGTATCGATCTTAGCTTCCCACTTTGGAGCATGTCTTGAACTCACTACCCTTTCTGCCTGAGCCTCCACCTTGTTTGGAGCTGTCGTCTGTCAATATTGCATTCCATTTCCATTGTGCAGTGTGAGGTTCTGAGACAGGTTGCTGACTTTTTTGTTTTTTTAACCTTGAAAGTGATAATATTTTCAAAATCAGAAAGATAAAGGAGAAAAGATTCGAGATACTAAGAGAGAGGCACAGAGAATATCAAGGAGCAAATTATAATAAGTATATTTCAAGAAATAAAATTTGGAAGATTTTTCCCTTACTTCAGATTTCTTAAGTCCAGTTACTAAAGTGAAGTGCACCAAAGATAATAAAACAGTCATCTGTTCTTGCATTTAGAATAAAATGATAAATTATACCTTTCATGATTACCTTCTAGATTTTCAGTTTGACATAGGTTAATAGCAAAATTAATTTTCTTTGTGTAGAAAGTTTCCAACATTTCTGACTACTAATACTCTTTTAAGCCTTTGATGCTTGTATCAAATCCCATAAAAGTTTTTCTGACACCTCAAATCAGAATTAGATCTTATTTTTGCTCTCTTTCACACAGCAGTTTCTCTTAGTGAAGTTTGCCTTGTGTAATATTTCATCGTATTTCTATCTGCTATGCTCATCAGATATGATGTTTCTTCAGCGCAAAGGTCATGTTCTTTCTTTCTTTCAGCTCTTCATTTTTTATGAATTTACTGGTTTGGATAAAGCTCATTCATTTCCATAGAATCCACAACACTTAATTATGCATGTACATATACATAGCACCAATAAAATACAGATAGAACTAAGTAAACTGCTTAATATAGTAATCTGATATAACAAACTTTTAGATTGTTGATAGTGTTGTAGTTTAGTCAATCAACAAACATTTATTGGGCTCATACCATGTAACAAGGTCTTACAGGATGCTGGGGCTCTGATGTTTAATAAGATCAATCCAGTCATTGCTCTAATTGAATTTGGAGTCAAGCTACAGAGACTGACTGTATTATTTTTTATTATTGTTTCCATGAGAAATACTACAAATTTAGCAGCTTAAACTATACAAATTTAATTATGTTATATTTCTCTATGTCAGAAGTCTGACATCAGTCCCACTGGGTTAAAACCAAAGTGTTCTCAGGGCTGCATTTCTGACTGGAAGCAAGAGAAACTCATATTGTCAAACACAAGTAAATATGCAAATGTAAGGGAAGGGATTACAAGGAGAGGGCCTTACCTTGAGTAAGGTTGTTTTGAAGAAATGTTATATGAAAGCTGAGAAGCAGCCAGGTATATAAAAACAAGAAGAGGGTTCAAGGCAGAGGGAGCATTCTGACATAGATCAAGGTACAGGAAGGAAACTGTTAATGCTAAAAACTAAAGTAAGAAGTCTTTAGTGACTAGGAGGTATAGATCTTTACTAACATCTCATTACAGTAAAACTGACATGAACTAAACTGCACACATTTAAATTATATAATTTGGTGAGTTATAATATAGGTTAAAAACCTTGGAACCGCATCTATCACCTCCCAGTTTCCTCATGTCCCTTTGTAATCCCTTCCTCTCTCCAACCCTTCCTATCCCTCGGCAATCATTCATGTGCTCCTGTCATGAGAAATGAATGCATTTTATAGAATTCAATGTGAATGGAGTCACATATTATTTAAGATTTTTTTGTCTGGTTCCTTTCATTCAACCATAAATATTTTGAGATCCATCTATGTTATTATATGTATCCATAGTTTATTCATTTTTATTAAGTAGTCCTTCAGTATATGAATATTTCATACTTTGTTTAATCATTCATCTATTGCTAGACCAGGTTGTGTTCAGTAAAAAAAAATCTGAGAAAGCAGTGGAATGGGCAAGTTGTATAAAGAAATTATGAGTTAAGTTTTAGATAGGTAAAGTTTAAAAATTTTATGAATTGTGTAAGTGAACATGTCAATCAATTCACTAGACATGTTTGTCTAAACCTAAAGAGACATGGCAATATTACAGGTGAAAATTTGAGAATTATTGCCATTGAATGGTAGTTAAAGTGATAAAAATGACTGATGCCACTCAAAGAGAATAGCAAGAGTAACAACGAGATCCTACAGCTCATTTCCAAGAAATATTAAGATTTAAATAATTAATAGAAAAATAGAGACCTTTAAATATATATAGAAAAAGAGTAATTGGTGAGGTAAAAGGAAAATTAATGTGTCATTGACACCATATGATATTTAAAAAATACTTTTCTAGTAAAAAATCTGGAATACTGATTTGAATGCTATTAAATTTGTGTTTAGTTTTAGAAGTATTAATTTTTCTGTGACAATAAATCTTTTTACCTCTGACACCACCCCTTTGCCCTCACCCAGGGTGATTGGCAAAGGGGCAGAATTATATACAACCTCCCAGACATACTCAAGAGGCAAGCAGGTAAAATCCTTCTCTAAAGGGCTTCTCCGGGTGTACTTTCTCAGGCCTCCTCAGGGATTTGTAGTTATTCTCTTTGTCTGAGACCTGAGGAGAAGCCAGAGCAGCCTCATTCACCGCTTCCTCCTGGACTGATGTGCACCTGCAACTGTACCGCAGCTCCAAGGGCACAGGTTGTTCTACCATGTGCCTCCCTGCAGGCTGTAGCTTTCCAGAGCGCGCCTGAGAAGGGAGGCATCAGAAATGTCACTAGAAACCACCATCTTTCCAACCTTCTTTGAATTTTCTAGAAACTTTTTATAACTGATTTATGTTTTTCTCCATCATGTAAAGAATATTTTTGGCCCCCGATGTGTCCTTTAAAAGCTTATCTTTCTCAATACTATCGTTTTTACTACAGTGATAGTGATGAAAGCATATACCTGCTAGATGCCCCCTGGAGTAGTTTCCACAGTCCAACCTAGGATAAAACAGAAAATTGCTGACAATATTTTTAAGTTAACTCCCTTTGCTTGGCTTTCGTGTCTAGAAAGCATTTTCCTGAAGCACTGGAAAAGTGGAAGTGAGGTAAATGAGTAATAGCTAAAGAAGTAATCTTATTTAAAACTCAGGAAGCTAACTAAAGTTGTTTATCTCTTAGATCTCTTACTATATGATAGCTTTTATTTATGTTAAAATACACAGTTCATGGGGATGGAAAATCAACATGCATCATGTTTAAAAAAAGGGATATTGGATTTGGGACAGAGATCCTTGTATAAGTGTAATTGGGGATGCGGCAGGGGGATATGTGTTCCCAGCCTAGGGCAAATAAACCACAAACCACTGAAACCGAAATCAGTCGAGGTAAAAACCAGACGGGGAGAAGGCCTTTTACTGCTTACAAGAATCCTGGTTCCTTTCATCTACTCCTGCTTGCCGTGTCTCTCCCCATCCTGGCTGGGAAGATCTGATCTAACAGTTGCAGAAAACCTTTATGGTCCCAGCATGCCCGCCTCTTCCCCTGCCCCTTGTAAGCACCTGTTTATATGGAGATGGACTAAGTCCAGGCTGAGAGATTCTGGAAATATTGCAATTTTACCCACAACAAGTAAGACTAAAGTCATCCTAACATGGAAGTTTTACTGATTTAAAGTATTTGCTTTATAGTTTTCACATGCTCTCTGTTAAATAATGTAGGTGGACTAGTTTAGATTTTATGACTTTGTGGGACAGTTTCTGTATTCCAGGGTAGATAAAGTCTTTTTATTTGCAGACACCATTACTTTCCTATTTTATTCATGATTTGAATTGGTATCAAATCAAATTTAATCTTTTAGCATTTGAAATTTTCATTGCAAGAAGTTATATATCAAGAAGCTTAAATAATATGAAGTTTAACTTGTTTCAGAAATTCATTCTTTCAAAGAACAATTCAAACTTTTATAAATAAAGTCTACCCCTTCATTGTTTGCTTGGAATTATTTTAAAGTATACTTAAAAAAATATTGATGGGCACCACCACAGTCGAGATAATCTGGCACATAACTTCTCATAATTTACTGTGCATAAGGATCACCTAAGGATCTCCAGGATGGAGCTCTGACTTTCCAACCAACTCCCATAAGCCGCTTTTTTCTGCAACTGTTAGATCACACAATGAACAGCAAGGATTGATTTTGTGCAGTGATTCCCAACCTTGGTTACCCACTCAAATTATCAGGGGAAAGTTGTACCTAGATCTCAGGTACAATACAAGATTAAATTAAAAATAACCCTTGTTCAAGACATGATAACATCATCGGTCTAATATTGGCCAAATATTAGTATTTTATTCCTGAACTCACCACTCAACACAAGGACTAGAACATTATTTATTATTTATACTTGTATATATATAATGCCTTTTCATCCCAATTCCTCCTATAGTCAGAGGGAACCACCATTTTGAATTTTGCGCTTATATTTTTTAGTTTTTGCTTTTTCTTTTTATACACATACATACACATACACTTAAAGAATAAATACTTAACTTTGCCTACTTGAAACCTAATAAGGTAATCTTATTAAATATCACCTCCAAGTTCTTGCGTTTCTTATAATATATAATATGATGCCCTAAAATTTCATCTGTACTCTTACATGTGGCAGTATCTTATTCTTTAGTATTGCTGTATAACAGTCATTGTGTGAATAACTGAATTTATTCATTTCTTCTCTTGCTAATATGTGGATTTCGTCTATATAGTTTTTCTATTAAATTGCACTGCTATGAATATTCTTAAACACATCTATGTACATATTTATTAGGAAATGAATTGTTAAATCCTGGACTATATATTACAAGAAAATGGCAAATTGTTTTCGAAAATGGATGTGAACTTATGCTACCAGAAAAATGTATAACCCACTGAGTTGAACCACAAACTATCCAAAACTCATTTTTTTTCAGATTGCTTAACTAAGCCCATTGAACAATTTAAATATTGTGTCTCATTTTAGTCTCAATTTGCATTTCCCTAATTTCTAGTGGGACTGAGTATCACATTTTGTGTTTCCTCTCTTATGAAATGCTAATTTTTATCTTTTTTTTTTTTTGGCACTCTTCTTATAGACTTAAAGTTTTACTTCAAATATGCAATATTAATCCTTTGCTAGTGATAGATGTAGGAAGTATTCTTGTTTATAGCCTGGATTTGTGGTTGTTTTGAGATGTCTTTTGAGGAAATGTACTTAACTTTAGTCAGATTCATCAATAATTTTTGATAGCACTTTTTCATCTTAAAATTCTGTTAAAATTCTTTCTTCAATTTTGTTGCTGGTAATTGGTCTGTTCAGATTTTCTGTTTCTTCCTGGGTCAGCCTTGGAAGGTTGTATTTTTCTAGAAAGTTGTCCATTTCTTCTAGGTTATCCAGTTTGTTAATATGTAATTTTTCGTAGTATTCTCTCATAATTTTTTGTATTTCTGTGGTGTTCATAGTGATTATTCCTTTCCCATTTCGGATTCTGTTTGTGTGTGTACACCCTCTTTTTTTCTTATTAAGTCTGGCTAGGGGTTTATCTATTTTGTTTATTTTCTCGAAGAACCACCTCCTGCTTTCATTGATTCTTTCTATTGTTTTATTCTTCTCGATTTTATTCATTTCTGCTCTAATCTTTATTATGTCCCTCCTACTGAGTTTAGGCCTCATTTGTTCTTTTTTTCTAGTTTCATTAATTGAGAGTTTAGACTGTTCATATGGGATTGTTCTTCTTTCCTGAGGTAGGCCTGTATTGCAATATACTTTCCTCTTAGCACGGCCTTTGCTGCGACGCACAGATTTTGCAGTGTTGAAATTATTGTTGTCATTTGTCTCCATATATTGCTTGATCTCTGTTTTTATTTGGTCATTGATCCATTGATTATTTAGGAGCATGTTTAAGCCTCCATGTGTTTGTGGGCTTTTTCGTTTTCTTTGCGTAATTTATTTCTAGTTCATACCTTTGTAGTCTGAGAAGCTGGTTGGTACAATTTTAATCTTTTTTAATTTACTGAGGCTCTTTTTGTGGCCTAGTATATGATCTATTCTGGAAAGTGTTCCATGTGCACTTGAGAAGAATGTGTATCCTGCTGCTTTTGGGTGTAGAGTTCTGTAGATGTCTGTTAGGTCCATCTGTTCTAATATGTTGTTCAGTGCCTTTTTCTCCTTACTTATTCTGTCTGGTTGATCTGTCCTTTGGAGTGAGTTGTGAGTCGAGTCGAATAGAAAGCATTGCATTCTATTTCCCCCTTTAATTTTGTTAGTATTTGTTTCACATATGTAGGTGCTCCTGTGTTGGGTGCATAGATATTTATAATGGTTATATCCTCTTGTTGAAATGACCCCTTTATCATTATGTAATGTTCTTTGTCTCTTGTTACTTTCTTTGTTTTGAAGTCTATTTTGTCTGATACAAGTACTACAATGCCTGTTTATTTCTGCCAGCCTCCGGGACAAAGGCTCAGCAGGCTGCGTATCATGGTGGAGACTTGGAGCTACATTTGCAGCCAGAGGGATGGAGTACCTGAAGCTCCTGAAAATTCCCAACCTGCTGTTGTGAGTATACCCAATTTTTTCCACCTTTCCTTTCTCCTGAGCAGCAAGCTCTGTTCAATCCTTGCCCCTTTAGCAGCCCTCTCTCTGTTAGGAAGTCTCTCACATCGCTGAACCTTTCTTTTGCCCCAGAGCAGCTGGATGTGGTTTCCTGTGTTCCAAAAGGGGCTGAAATCTCAGTCTCTCTAAGTATGCCACCTGTCTTAGATTTCTAACCCCACTAATCTCCAGAGCACCATTTAATGTAGATTTGTGCTCCCAGAGCAGATCTTCAGGTCTGGATGTTCAGCAATCCTAGGCTTCCACCCCTTCCCTGCTCCATTTCTCTTGCTCCCACCAGTGGGGTCAGGGAAGGGCTTGGGTCCCACCAGATCATGGCTTTGGTATGTTACCCTGTTCCATGAGGTCTGCTCTGTTCTCCAGGTATATGCAGTGTGGTGCTGGCTTCTTTCCTTTTGCTCTTTTAAGATTAGTTATATTAACTATATTTTTGTATTATATGTGGTTTTGGGAGAAGGCCTCTGTCTCACCTCTCATGCAGCCATTTTTTTGGAGACTGTGATATTTATAACAAGATATCAACAAGGTTATAAATTGGACAGGCCCAGGACCAACAGAAAACAATATCTAAGTGGACACAACCTAAATGGCAGACAAATTTTAGTGACTTTTGTTCTCTCACCAATGCTGTGCCCAGCACGTCATTTTTTCTTTCTCCTGAATGATTAGTGAACTTGTCCTGCTTCTTGAAAGTATTCAATCCAGAGCTGGTCTGCTTCCCTGGCCCTATTTGAAGAATTATAAATCCCAAATCCACAACAGTAAAAGCAGTCCCTTCTGGTGGAATATAAAATTTCCTCTGAAATGTGTTGTTTTCCCTTGCTACAGTAAATTAATTATATGACCCCACCTTATTTTCTCTCTATCTTTCTCTCCTAGACTTCCTTTCTTCCTTTATTTCTACCTTTCTTTCATTTCTTTTCACTACAGAGATATTCATGGTTGTCATTGATCAGTGGGCTTTAAAATAACCTATACTAGCAATTTCATCTACATTGACTGAGATAAACACAAAAAAGTAAACAAAAATTTAGCTATCAACATCATTACACAGGGTAATGAAATTTTATTTTCTTATTCTGATAAAACTGGTTGAAATAATCATCAGCAAGCAGTGCTTATTTCTTACTATACCTTGTGCTTTGTAACTATATTTATCCCATCACACACCATATTTACTTATTCCCTTTTCTTCCAGTTTAACTGTTCCATTTCTTTTTCTCTCCCACTCTTTCTGCTTAATGTACAGATTCAAAGGGGAATGTGGTATTTTTAAAAGGCAAGGTTGTATGTCTACATTAAATAACCAAGAGGACACTAAAATGGCTTAATTACAGTAGTAAATATCTATATATGTAAATTTAGATTTAAAAATAGATAATCTTATATAACATAATAAGACCAACTTGATATTTGTCACATAAATTTAACCTGTAGGCACCTAGCAAAACAGGCCTGAGTGTGATCTTTATAGAGTATTTCAAATACACTAATCATTATATGATTAGAAAATAGGAGGCATCAGGGAGTTATTTAGTCCATAACAATTCTGAAAACAGTTTTTGCAAACGTTGGATGTTTCTGGATTAGGCCCAAGAGCTAGGAAATGTTCCCAATGACTCTTGGTGCTGTCTTCTGGGTTCCTGATTCTGCTGTCTGAATGATCTTTCCATTTTTTTGGAAAACTAATATACTCTTGCATCTGAGTAGATTTCTCAGTCTGATTCCTGCCAGAGTAACTGTGGAAGTCTACAGGTTTCTTTTATATTTTTTACTGTTTTTCTTTTCAGTCTAAGCTGGAAGTGTTTCTGCATATATCATTCTTTAAGAGCTCTGTAGGTTGTCTGGATTACACTGAGGTCCACTCCATATGGAAGAGTAATGAGACTTAGAGAGAAGCCCTACTGTTTGATTGACAGTGACTGTGAAGCACATCCTTCATCTTTTTAAGAAGGCTTTTTGCCTAACTGAATAATACTCTGAGGCATTACTTTAAACTTTCCTGAGAACTTAAGAAATGATTTTATTGTCACGTTGACATGGCCTGCCATATCAATAAAGTTTTCTGGTGGTCTTAAGCATAGGGAATATATATTTAGCTCATAGGTTTGCAGACCTTTGTAAAATTGACTACAGTCATCTCCTAGAGAGACACATGAATTTCATGTTTTTCAAATAAAAGAGTAATACTGTGGGAAAAAACTCATATAAAATCAAGGCATTTCATTGCAGTCAAGCAAAATATACATGTGCTCACTTGGACAGCATGTACACTAAAATTAGAACACTACAGAGAAGATTAGCATGGCCCGTCTTCAAGGATGACACACAAATTTATGAAGTGTTCCAGCAAAAAAAAAAAAAGAGAAGAAAATCATACAGAATGGAAGTGCACTTTCCTATCAAATTATTTGGAATTGTTTTTCAGAACTTGCAATAAGATTTTGCATTGTTGCATCTATAAATATATGCAAAAGGATTAACAATGAAAGGAGATAAATTTTTAACATTAAAAGCATGTGCTTTTTCTAAGGATTTGATGATAAAAATAACTTAGATGCAGGGCTCAGAGAGCTGCCTTTTTAGGTACATTATGATGTTTATAAAGTGGAACATGGATATACAAAAGGAAGGTCAGTGTATAAAAGGGCTGATTTAAAATATAGTGTCCCAACTGATTAAACTTTTGTTAGACATTTGCTGTTTCTGTTTATATCTTTTGACTTCAGCCCCATGTATAGCCAAATTAGCCTGTCTTCTGCAGATTTTGTGACTTCTCATTCATTATCTCACTCATTTTCCAACTGTTACCTTATGTTCAAAGCCACCCTGACTTATTGAAACCAGTGTTAACATCTCCACATCTACACGTCATTTTGAACTTCATGCCAGGCCTGATTTTGGCAGTAGCCTTCTATCGTAGTGCTAAGAGCATCCACCGATGTTACTTCACAGATCAGATGAAATCATACAGGGCACTGCAGGGCCAACTGCCCATTCTGTTCACAGACACACATGGGAACTTTATTTTTTGGTGACATTTTCATGATCTGAAGTATCTGTCACTACTTAAAACATTACCCCCTAGCTGAAAGCAGCCAGGAGCCTTGTGCTTCCCAGAGGTAGCTCTTCAGCACAGCTCTTTCCAAACTAATCTGTCCATGACAAGGCTGCCTTGCCAAGGTTTTCAGTGAAAGAACAGAGAGCTTTGTTGGAAGATATTCACAACAGGTCATTTTACATCTACTTTGAGAGTCAACTGTATCTTTTGTCCTTCATTTTGCCCATTTTTATGAGGAATGCTGAAGCCATCAATCAAATTTCGACCACATTGCTTAGATATATTAGAGGCCTGATAGTTACTCAATGAATAGTAATCTAAATAAAATTTGATAAAACTGTATTGGAAAGGTGGTAAAACCTAATTATTCCCTGGGTCATTTCAAAGTGAGACTAAAAACTTAAAACATGGCTTGTTTAGTTGTTCTTGTGTTGACATGGCTTCAAACTTGGATTCTCAGGAACAACGACAGCGTTTTAATTAAATATCTGAGCCTGTCTTTCATGTAGGTGATATCATAGTCACCATAAACCTTTGGCTCTGGATGCAAAAGTTAGAAATTACCTGGCAATTGACTAATTTTTCTGCACTGAGTTAAATATACGCAAAAGTCCTCTTAGTGCATCATTAGTTTATTTTCTTTGTTGTAGAGAGCATATATGTCCCTGCTAACTTTACATTGCTCTGTCACTCCTCAGTTTGATGACAAGCTTCTACTGACTCATGCTGCTTATTGAGTTTCAAACATGTGCCTTAACAAAATAAACCCATTTTTCCCTACACTGCAGTACAAGATGGACTACATTTCACAGACTCTTTTTCAGTTTGGTAGGACTGTGTGGCTCAGTTCTAGCTGACAGAGAGTGTCTGGGGAATGAAAAGGCCCAGAGTTTTGGTGGAGCCTTGAATACAACATGGAGAAGAATGGATTTGAAGACCTGAGCTCATCACTATCAATCGGAGTTTGAAGAGGGTAAAAGAGGAACACGTGGGAGGATTTATACAGGTATTGTAAATATAAGGAGGAACTTACTGACCACGAGGTTTTTTCCAAGAGTAAAAATAACACCTGTATGGAAAAGTGCACTATTTATGTTGGAAAGAGTTCAAGCAAAATCTAAATGGCTATTTATTAGATTGAAATCGTTTCTGCTGCCAAGGAAAGACAGTAACATATCAACTGTAAGTTATTTTATCATTCTATATTTCAAAATAACATATCCTTGTTCAAGGAAATTCTCAGTCTTCAGCAAAGTCTACTCTCAGTCCTTTCCTCTAGACAAAAGCCTCTGGTTCACACTGTTTCTGCTGGTTATGTGACTCCCATGTTATGCTGCACTTTCACAGTATTTGACCCTTGTGTGTTGGGTACTTCTTTTGACCTGTTTGTGTAAAGCCTGTTTAAGATTCATAGCTGCCCTTTTAATTAATCATCCCCTCTAAGTCTCTTTTGACTCTGATCTCTGCAAAATTTCCCATTCATCCAACACAGTTGACAATCTCACCTATACAGTTGTCCATAAGCCTTTTCATTAAATGTCAAGCTATCAGCCAGTTCCATTTCTGGTAAGGCCCACTTCCTGGCTTGTGAATACAGCCTTCTATGTCCTCAAACAACAGAGAGGGAGACAGAGAGAGAGAGGGAGAGAGAGCTCCGATATCTCTTTCTCTTCTTATAAGGGTGCTAATTCCATCATGAGGACCCCGTCTTCCTGACTTACCTAAACAATTATCTCCAAAGGCCCTATATCCAAATGCCATCACATTCGAGATAGGGATTCAATATATGCATTTTTTGGTGACACAATTCAGTCCATAGAAGGAAACAGGCAAATGTACCTGTAAGCTAATTTCATGATGAAATTATCATCACGGCAGCTATTAAACTGTTCCAAGTATATACAAACCTGACCAATATATTCTAGATTATCCCCAGGATTACAATGAACAATGGCTACTCGAATAGACTTCCTATGATTCCAAGGGAGGACGTAATCTTCAAGCCCTGCATATTAAAAATGTTAATGTCTCTTGTAAAGCTTAAAATGTGAACAGAATTACAAATTATTTTTTACTATGTATTCTCTATGAAGCATCAAGAATTATCTTCTTAAAATTTAAATATTATAACCTCTGCTTTGAACCCTTGAGAGGCTTGTCATCATCTGTACATTGAATTCAAATTTTATACCACAACTTACAAAGTCAGTGTGATCAGATCCTTTCTCCCACACTTCCCCATCAATATCCTGGAGCCACACTGGTCACCTTACTGTTTTTCAAACACGTCAAATAGTTATATCCCAGGGTCCAAAAGCTTTGTACTTCCTCAGTTGGATAGGCTCTTTCCCCAGGAATTCTAAGGTCTTATCCCTTTCTTTTTATTTAGATTTCTACTCAGAAGTCACCTCCTTGATGGATTAAAGACCTAAATGTAAGACATGAAACCATAAAACTGTTAAAAGAAAACACAGGCAAAAATCTCTTAAACAAAAACATGAGCAATTTTTTTTTCTGGACACATCTCCTAAGGTAAGGGAAACAAAATATAAAATGAGTAAGTGGGACTGCATCAAATTAAAGAGCTTGTATACAGCAAAGGACACCATCAACAGAACAAAAAGACAACCTGTAGTATGGGAGACTATATTTGTAAATGATTTATCTTATAAGGGTTTAATATCAATATATATAAAGAACTCATATGACTCAACACCAGAAAAAGAAAATAAAAAATGAGCAAAGGACATGAACAGACATCTTTCCAAAGAAAAAATACAAATGGCCAACAGACACATGAGAAGATGCTCCACATCACTAATGATCAAGGAAATGCAAATTAAAGCCACAATGAGATATTCCCTCACACCAGTCAGAATGACAACTATCCAAAAGACAAGATATAATGCGTGTTGGCAAGGATATGGAAAAAAGGGAACTCTCCTACACTGTTGGTGGGAATGTAAATTGGTGCAGCCACTGTGGAAAGCAGTATGGAGGTTCCTCAAAAAACTAAAAATAGAAATATCATATGACCCAATAATTCCAATTCTAGTAATTTGCCCAAAGAAAACAAAATCTCTGATTTGAAAAGATATCTGCACACCTATGTTTACTGCTGCATTGTTTACAATAGCCAAGATATGGAAGTAACCAAAGTGTCCATTGATAGATGATAGAGATATGGTACATATACACAAATGAATATTATTCAGCCATAAAAAAGAAAGAAATCCTGCCATTTGCAACAACATGGATGAACCTAGAGGGTATTATGCTCAGTGAAATAAGGCAGGCGGAGAAAGACAAATACCATATAATTTCACTTTTCTGTGTAATCTAAAAACAAAACAAAACAAAATAGCAGTAGACTCATAAACACTGAAAAGTGACTGGTGGTTACCATGGGGGAGGGAATGGGGTCAGTAGGTGTGGAGGGTGAGGGGGAAAAGGAACACAAAAATTCTCAGTCATAATATAAGTGGGTCACTTAGATGGTAGTCCAGCATGGAGAATATAGCCAATGATTCTGTAACATCTGCCTATGTTGACAAATAGTAACTGCACTAGTAGGGATAAGGATTTAATAATGTGGGTAACTGCTGAACCAAAAATTGAACAACCAAAATAAGATTGTATATCAACTACACTTCAGAAAATATGAATATGAAAAGATTCAGTTATGACCAAAAAAAGTCACCTCCTTGAACATTTGCCCTTACCATTCTATCTGAAGTAACAATTCTCCTCTTTTGTATTACTTTCCACCCCCTTATCTGTTCTATGTTTCCCAAATACTTCTTTCTTGCTACCTGTCATATTAATTTAACATGTGTATCCTTCACTAGAATATAAGCTCCAAAAAAGAGAAGAATTTATTTTATTTACTTCTGCATTCTCAGTACTAAGTGACAGCGATGCAGTGAGTAGGTTCATAGATTACATTATTGTGCTCAATACTTCACTCCACCCATTATTTGTAGCCTTTGTCATGTGGTTTTACAGTTTCTCCTTCTAGAGATGGAATATATTTCCTTCCTCACTGATATTGAATATAGCAATATGACTTTTGGTTTTTGACGGTGAAATGCAGATGTAAGTGGGAGTGTGCCACGTCTCTGACCAAAGCATCCTATGTTTTCTCTGCCTTAATCTAACATTCACTTTTGATGTGGTTGCAAACAATTATTTCAGAAGGCAGTTTTCCTGGTTTTGTAAACCTACTCCCTTATCCGGTATGTGTTGATTACACTGATGTCTCAGAGATTAATCCTATGCCCCATATGTCCAGAATCTTATTTCCAAGCTCTACTAGAAGCTTTCTATTTCTTCCAAAAAATAAAATGGTCCAATTCAAGAGACATCTTAGTACAAAGGAGATTAAGTCACATAATTACTTCATTATTTTTGCCTTGGAGGTATTCTTATCGATCTCTCCAATAGGTATAATATTAGAGTGAAGAACATTAAGTGTATTTTTTCCTTTAACAAATTTATAGTAAAAATGGAAAGACTTAAGACCCCCAGCAACCTCTACTAAAATAAGTAAGTCAAGGTGACTGGATTGCATTACCAGTGTGAATATTTATAAAAACATGAAAAACCTCGTCAATTTGTTCAGCACTCTCTTAAGAGCGTAAACCAAGTACTTGTCTTCCTGTTTAGTCTCTGCCTTTTTAACTCTGGAGAAGCATGAAAAATTTATCTTCTTCATTACTCCAAAAATAATTAATTTTTCTGAATACATTTAAAATTTTATACAATCTTTTGCCTCAGACTTCCCAAAGCCAAAATGTTCAGACTAAAATTTCAGATTTTGTCATCTTTTAAATAGTAGGTATTTAAATTCCATATTTAAATCACGTTTAGATAGTATGTCATAATGATTTACTTTAGAGCTGCTATGTGTAACATATAATGCTAAGCCCAGGAATTCATAAAAGAACTCACAAGTTAGTGAAAGAGGCAAACATATCCAAATATGAGGTCAGAGATGAATTATAATGTAACAAAAGCATCTTGGGTGGAGAGAGAAACTAACAAGCAAATCTTTGTGGAGGAAGAAGAAATATTCATTGGTGCCCAGGCTAGGATAACAATGGGGATGGAAGCAGGTAAAGCGATTCCTGGCCAGGGTCCGACATGTGTGAGGATGCAGATGAGTGAAAGAGAATGGAATGCTTATAAAATGGTTAATTTGTTTTAAGCACTTTTTTGTTTTAATTTTTTATTAAGGTATTAGTGATATACACTCTTATGAAGTTTCACATGAAAAAACAATGTGGTTACTACATTTACTCATATTATCAAGTCCCCACCCATACCCCAATGCAGTCACTATCCATCAGTATAGTAAGATGCTACAGATTCACAGTTTGCCTTCTCCGTGCTACACTGTTTTCCCCATGATCCCCCACACCATGTGAACTAAACATAATACTCATCAATCTTCTTCTCCCTCTCTCCCCACCCGCCGTCCCACACCCCTCCCCTTTGGAAACCACTAGTCCCATCTTGGAGTCTGCGAGCCTGCTACTATTTTGTTCCTTCAGTTTTGCTTCATTGTTATGCTCCACAAATGGGTGAAATCATTTGGTTCTTGTCTTTCTCCGCCTAGCTTATTTCACTGAGCATAATGTCCTCCAGCTCCATCCATGTTATTGCAAATGGTAGGATTTGTTTCTTTCTTACGGCTGAATAGTATTCCATTGTGTATATGTACCACCTCTTCTTTATCCATTCATCTACTGATGGACACTTAGGTTGCTTCCATTTCTTGGCTATTGTAAATAGTGCTGCAATAAACATGGGGGTGTATATGTCTTTTTGAATCTGAGAAGTTGTATTCTTTGGGTAAATTCCAAGGAGTGGGATTCCTGGGTCAAATGGTATTTCTATTTTTAGTTTTTTGAGGAACCTCCATATTGCTTTCCACAATGGTTAAACTAGCTTACATGCCCACCAGCAGTGTAGGAGGGTTCCAATTTCTCTGCACCCTCACAGCATTTGTTCTTACTCTTTTCGATGCTGGCCATCCTTACTGGTGTGAGGTGATATCTCAATGTGGTTTTAATTTGCATTTCCCTGATGATTAGTGATGTGGAGCATCTTTTCATGTGTCTATTGGCAATCTGAATTTCTTCTTTGGAGAACTGTCTCTACATATCCTCTGGCCATTTTTTTAATTGGGTTAATTGCTTTTTGGATGTTGAGGCATGTGAGTTCTTTATATATTTTGGATGTTAACCCCTTGTCAGATATGTCATTTAAAAATATATTCTCCCATACTGTAGGATACCTTTTTGTTCTGTTGATGGTATCCTTTGCTGTATAGAAACATTTTAGTTTGATGTAGTACCGTGTGTTCATTTTTGCTTTTGTTTCCCTTGCTCGAGGAGATGTGTTCAGGAAGAAGTCGTTCATGCTTATATTCAGGAGATTTTTGCCTATGTTTTCTTCTAAGAGTTTTATGGTTTCATGACTTACATTCAGGTCTTTGATCCATTTCAAGTTTACTTTTGTGTATGGGGTTAAACAATAATCCAGTTTCATTCTCTTGCATGTACTGCCCAGTTTTGCCAACACCAACGGATGAAGAGGCTGTCATTTCCCATTGTATGTCCATGGCTCCTTTATCATATATTAATTGACCATATATGGTTGGGCTTATATCAGGGCTCTCTAGCCTGTTCCATTGGCCTATGGGCCTGTTCTTGTGCCAGTACCAAATTGTCTTGATTACTGTGGCTTTGTAGTAGAGCTTGAAATTGAGGAGCGTAATCCCCACAGCTTTATTCCTCCTTCTCAGGATAGCTTTGGCTCCTTGGGGTCTTTTGTGGTCCCATATGAATTTTAGAACAATTTGTTCCAGTTCATTGAAGAATGCAGTTGGCATTTTGATAGGAATTGCATTGAATCTATAGATTAGTTTAGGCAGGATAGTCATTTTGACAATATTAATTCCTCCTATCCATGAGCACGGGATGTGTTTCCATTTACAGGTATCTTCTTTAATTTCTCTCATGAGTGTCTTGTAGTTTTCAGAGTATAGGTCTTTCACTTCCTTGGTTAGGTTCATACCTAGGTATTTTATTCTTTTTGATGCAATTGTGAGTAGAATTGCTTTCCTGATTTCTCTTTCTGCTAGTTCATTGTTAATGTATAGGAATGCCACAGATTTCTGCATATTAATTTTGTATCCTGCAACTCTGCTGAATTGAGAAATTAGATCTAGTAGTTTTGGAGTGGATTCTTTAGGGTTTTTTATGTATAATATCATGTCATCTGCAAACAGGGACTGTTTAACTTCTTCCTTGCCAGTCTGGATGCCTTTTATTTCTTTGTGTTGTCTGATTGCCATGGCTAGGACCTCCATTACTATGTTGAATAGAAGTGGGCAGTGTGGGCATCCTTGTCTTGTTCCAATCTTAAAGGAAATGCTTTCAGCTTGTCATTGTTAAGCATACTGCTGCTGTGGGTTTGTCATATATGGCCTTTATTATGTTGAGGTACTTGCCCTCTATACCCTTTTGTTGAGAGTTTTTATCATGAATGGATGTTGAATTTTGTCAAATGCTTTTTCAGGATCTATGGAAATGATGATGTGGTTTTTTTTCCTTCTTTTTGTTGATGTGGTGGATGATGCTGATGGATTTTCAAATGTTGGAACATCCTTGCATCCCTGAAATAAATCCTACTTGATCATGATGGATGATCTTTTTGATGTATTTTTGAATTTGGTTTGCTAATATTTTGTTGATTATTTTTACATCTCTGTTCATCAGGGACATTGGTCTGTAATTTTCTTTTTTTGTGGTGTCTTTGCCCGGTTTTGTTATTAGAGTGATGCTGGCCTCATAGAATGAGTTTAGAAGTATTCCCTCTTCTGCTCTTTGGAAAACTTTAAGGATGATGGGTATTAGGTCTTCATTAAATGTTTGATAAAATTCAGCAGTAAAGCTATCTGGTCCAGGGATTTTGTTCTTAGGTAGTTGATTACCAATTCAATTTCTTTGCTGGTAATTGGTCTGTTCCAATTTTCTGTTTCTTTCTGGGCCAGCCATGGAAGGTTGTATTTTTCTAGAATGCTGTTCATTTCTCTAGGTTACCAGTTTGTTAGCATATAATTTCTCATAGTATTCTCTAATAATTCTTTGTATTTCTGTGGTATCTGTAGCGATTTTTCCTTTCTCATTTCTTATTCTGTTTATGTGTGTAGACCCTCTTTTTTTCTTGATAAGTCTGGCTAGGGGTTTATCTATTTAGTTTAATTTCTGAAAGAACCAGCTCTTGCTTTCATTGATTCTATTGTTTTATTTTTCTTGACTTCATTTATTTCTGCTCTAATCTTTATTATGTCCCTCCTTCTACTGACTTGGGCCTCATTTGTTCTTCTTTTTCTAGTTTTGTTAATTGTGAGTTTAGACTGTTCATGTGGGATTGTTCTTCTTTCCTGAGGTAGGCCTGTATTGTAATATACTTTCCTCTTAGTACGGCCTTCACTGTATCCCCAGGATTTTGCAGTGTTGAGTTATTGTCATTTGTCTCCATATATTGCTTGATCTCTGTTTCTATTTGGTCATTTATCCATTGGCTATTTAGGAGCATGTTGTGAAGCCTCCATGTGTTTGTTGGATTTTTCATTTTCTTTGCATAACTTATTTCTATTTTCATACCTCTGTGGTCTGAGAAACTTGTTGGTACAATTTCAATCTTTTTGAATTTACCAAGGCTCTTTTTGTGTCCTAGTATATGATCTATTCTTGAAAATGTTCCATGTGCACTTGAGAAGAATGTGTATTCTGCTGCTTTTGGGTGAAGACCTCTGTAGATGTCTGTTAGGTCCATCTGTTTTAATGCATTGTTCTGTGCCTCTGTCGCCTTCCTTATTTTCTGTCACGTTGATCTGTCCTTTGGAGTGAGTGGAGTGTTGAAGTCTCCTAGAAGGAATGCATTGCATTCTATTTCCCCTTTTAATTCTGTTAGTATTTGTTTCACATATGTAGGTGTTCCTGTGTTGGGCGTATAGATATTTATAATGGTTATATCTTCTTGTTGGATTGACCCCTTTATCATTATGTAATGTCCTACTTTGTCTTTTGTTATTTTCTTGTTTTAAAGACTATTTTGTCTGATACAAGTACTGCAACTTCTGCTTTTTTCTCCCTATTAGTTGCATGAAAAATCTTTTTCCATTGCTTCACTTTTAGTCTGTGTATGTCTTTGGGTTTAAAGTGAGTCTCTTGTAGGCAGCATATCGATGAGTCTCGTTTTTTTATCCATTCAGTGGCTCTATGTCTTTTGATTAGAGCATTCAGATCATTTACATTTAGGGTGATTATCGATAGGTATGTATTTATTGGCATTGCAGGCTTTAGATTTGTGGTTACCAAAGGTTCAAGGTTAACTTCCTTACCATCTAAAAGTCTAACTTAACTCACTTAATATGCTATTACAAACACAACCTAAGGTTCTTTTTTCTCTTCCTTTTCCTTCCTCCTCCATTCTTTATACATTTGTTATATTCTGTACTCTTTGTCTATCCCTTGATTGACTTTGTGGGTAGTTGATTTAATTTTGCATTTGCTTATTAATTAACTGTTCTACTTTCTTTACTTTGGTTTTATAACCTCTGATGACAGATATTAAACCATAGGAACACTTCCATCTATTGCAGTCCCTCCAAAATACACCGTAGAGATGGTTTGTGGGAAGTAAATTCTCTCAACTTTTGCTTCTCTGGAAATTGTTTAATCCCTTCCTCAAATTTATATGATATTCTTGCCAGATAAAGTATTCTTGGTTTGAGGCCCTTCTGCTTCATTGCATTAAAAATCATGCCACTCCCTTCTGGCCTGTAAGGTTTCTACTGAGAAGTCTGATGATAGCCTGAGGGGCTTTCCTTTGTATGTGATCTTATTTCTCTCTCTGGCTGCTTTTAATAGTCTGTCCTTATCCTTGATATTTGCCATTTTAATTACTATATGTCTTGCTGTTGTCTTCCTTGGGTCCTTGTATTGGGAGATCTGTGCATCTCCATGGCCTGAGAGACTATCTCCTTCCCCATATTGGGGAAGTTTTCAGCAATTACCTCCTCAAAGACACTTTCTATCCCTTTTTCTCTCTCTTCTTCTTCTGGTACCCCTATGCGAATATTGTTCCATTTGGATTGGTCCACAGTTCTCTCAATATTCTTTCATTCCTAGAGATCCTTTTTTCTCTCTGTGTCTCAGCTTGTGTTCCTTGTCTCTAATTTCTGTTTCATTTATCATCTCCTCCACCATATCTAATCTGCTTTTAATACCCTCCATTGTGCTCTTCAATGATTGGATCTCCGACCCCAATTCATTCCTGAGTTCTTAAATATTTTTCTGTACCTCCATGAGCATGTTAATGATTTTTATTTTGAAATCCCTTTTAGGAAGATTCATGAGGTCGATTTCATTTGAATCTTTCTCAGTGTTGTGTTCATAATTTTATTTGGACCAGGTTCCTTTGGCATTTCATATTTGTATATGGCACCCTCTAGTGCCCAGAAGCTCTACTCTCTGGAGCTTCTCAGCCCCTGAAGCAATGTCGGTGGTTGCACGGGAGCAGTATTGGTGGTTGGGGGAAGGAAAGAGCTGTTTCCTGCTTCCCAGCAGCTATGCCTGTCTACACTGCCAGAACCAGTGGGCCAAGCACAGAGGTATAAGCCTCTGTGCTTTGCATTTGTTGTTGTTATAGACAGGTCTTCCCTCTGGCTGACCGAACACTATCGTAAGGTTTGCAGGTTTGTGAGCCAGGTGGGGCTGGCCAGGAGAAAGGTGCAGTAGCTTGCATATCACAGAGGGGGTCCTTGGAGATGTGTAGCCAGCCAGGGAGCTGCAGCGCCTGAAGATCATCAAAATTCCAAGCCTGCTGGGCAGAGTGCACCCAGACAGCTTTGTCTGCTTGCCCTTTCTCCTGAGCAGTAAGCTCTGTGCAATCCTTGCCTCTTTAGCAGCCCTCTTGCTATTAGGAAGTCTCTCAGACTGCCCACCTTTCTTTTGTCCCAGAGCAGCCGATATGGATCCCTGCTTTCCACAAGCGGCTGAAATCTCTGTCTCTCCAGGTATTCTACCTGTCTTAGCTTTCTAACTCCCTAATCATGAAAGTATCATGCAAGCACCATGAAATGTAGGTTTGTGCTCCCAGAGCAGATCTCTGGAGTTTGGTATTCAGCAGTTCCAGGCCTCCACTCCCTCCCTACTCTGTTCTCTTCCTCCCACCAGTGAGCGGTGGTAGGGGAAGGGCTTGGGTCCCACCAGGCCACGGTTTTGGTACATTACCCTGTTCCATGAGGTTTATTCTTTTCTCCAGGTGTATGTAGTTTGGCACAGTCCTTTTTCCTGTTGCTCTTTCAGGATTAGTTGTATTAATTATATTTTTGTATTATATGCGGTTTTAGGAGGAAGCCTCTGTCTCACTTCTCACGCAGCCACCTTTAATCTTTTCTCTTAAGCACTTTTAAATATAAAAATATGTATTTGAAACACAATCAGTGTGAGTCCTATAGGAAGATAGATTCAAGGAATTCATAAGAGGAAGAGATTTGCTTCTGGTTCCTCACATTTTTTCTCAATGGAATTGAATGTCAGATGTCAAAGAGGGAAACTACTGCTTGTTCAGCATCCTCCTTTGTCTAACTTATTCTGCTGCAGAGTAACAGATTCAGAGAATACCTTCCCCAGGAGCATGCGGCAGACTTCTCAAATTACTTGGTTTGATATATGTTTAAATTCATACTCTAAGGTAGTTTCAGTAAAGGCATGTATGAGGCAGGAAGTAGGTCTTCACAGTTTTGTGGATTTATTTAATCACTCTAGGTCTTCTCAGATCCTAATTTCCTGAACAAGGAATTCAGCTTTATTAAGCCTCAGTTTCCTCTTCTGTAAAGTGAAATTACTGTAGTTTTTAAATCTAAGGCAGTATTAAATTTAAGACACTCCATTTTTTTGTCGTTGTTCAACTAAGAAATAGAAAACACCATTATTTATATTTCTCACTAATTATATTGTTTTGTATACATGTAGACAGTATTCTCTTAGTTTAGAGTCTTATCAATATGACTTTTAGATTTACAAAAAAACCTGAAAATATAAACAAAATAAATTAAAGTATTCCTGAAGCTTATTAGCATTTAGAGTCTTCCGTCTTCTGAATTACTTCTCTGTTCATAGACATCAGTGTTCTTACCCCTCCAATGTCACCCTTTCTGCCATCAAGATCAATGGAGATGCAGCATTTTCTAAAAGTAATTCATTTTTTTAAATGACTCTGGGATCTTAAATTGCCTTTGAAATTAGGGAAGTATAGCCTATTTTTGACTCTACTTCTAGGTCTGTTAATAATGCATTATTTAATCCTCAGTGTGCTTATGAAAGTGCTTTAAGTAGTTCTGAGTCAATCAATGTTCTTCAAAGTGTGTGCACAGAATACTGATCAGGTCTTAAGGGATTAAGGATTAAATAAATCTGAGAAAGGCATCAGGCTATATGCTTTGACATCGTACGTTAAATGTTGCTATATTACAGGTTTTCGTAGTTCCTGAGGTAAAGAAAAATTGAACACTTTTAAACCATTTCTCAAATTTAGTTGCCTCAAACCCCCTGGCTTTGGGCTGTGATATATGCATTTCATTTAAATATTTATGCAAACATCAGTAAAGTCAGGGCCTTGAGAAGTCTGCAAATGTCTGAGGTACATGACAGGGCCTATGTAATCTGTTTCCCAAGGAATTCATGATCTGAAAATTCTCTGCTCTCCATTATCATACCTACAATTTTTTTTTCTTTTTAATCTGGTGCTTCACTTTCTTGTGGCCTTGGAAGAGGTGGAATTATGAGGATGAATGCAATTAATAGTAGGCATGAAAGAGCAGCACAACTTCATTTCTAATATTACTCTTGGTGCCCCAGGTAGCATTTGTGATTAGGTATCCCAGGAGCAAGCAGAAGAGGAAGACAGACAGACCTAAACTAAATTATCTAATTGTGGACTACTTAAATCTTATTCATAATATATTCAACATGCATAGGAGAAAAATGAATCCTATTTTAGGATGCTTCTCCAGGATAAATTCGTTCCATGTGTCAAAGGCTGTTAACCTATCTGTTAAGCTATGTTTATTGGGGCAGAATAGGATAGCATACGTAAACACATGGGTTTAGGCATTTGTTAGTATTGGATTCAAGTCCTGGGGCTTTAACTTACTCGATGTATGTGACACTGAACAAAGTAGTTGATTTTTTTGAGTTTTAACTTGCTAATCTACATAATGGGGTCAATTATCCCCACTATTTAAGGATAAAGATTAAATTACTAAATCCACATAAAATGATTAGCTTCATCTTACTGCATCTTTGACTTTGCATAATGGTAACTACTTTTATTTATTTCAGGCTTTTAACTTGATTATGTAATGTGTTTTTGGTAGAAAGGATCCATTTCTACTCAGTCATCAACAAGAGTTTTGTGAAACTGTTGGGAATTGATTGGCAAGTTCAAAGTTATATGGCCTGTGCATTTACTGAGCTTAGATATTACTCTTGCTATTTCTTTGTGCTCCAATATATTTTACTTTTGTTTACTTTAATTTTTATTTATATATTTTGCACATTTAGCAATTGCACAGTAGGTGATAGAAACCTGATCTCCCTCTCAAGAATGTCAAGAGGAAAATGATAAGAAGGCAGGATTCTTTTGGAAGAGAAAATATTGTGTGTTATCAGTTCACTTTAAACGCATTACTAGAAGTGTTAGGTAGCATGTATTTAGTTATAGAATAGAAGCAGTGTGTTAAAAATCATAACATTTCTTAAAATGGTCAAAATTGGGAAAAATATTCCATATATAGGGAATCAGTTAAATAAATAGGGAATATTTATGCAATGATACATTATGGGGAATGAATGACATATGCTTAACCATATGGATTCTTGAGTCAACTACTTAAATTTGACTTCTGGTTCCATCACAGAATACCTGTGTGATATCAGGTAAGTCAATGAACTCTTAAGTTTGTGGTTTCCTCATCCAGAATAAAAGCCATGTTTTTCATAAGGTATAAGTGAAGAAAAAAAGCAAATCATGTGATTTAGCAAAATATCCTACACATGGAAGTGATCCATATCAGTCCAGGTTATATTAAATCAGAAAAACTCTTCACTCTATTGTCTAAGTAGGTTCTGAAGAGCATAGAAATGGCTATTAATCAGGGAATATTTTGTTTAAGCTTCTTAATTTTTGTATAAGTTACATGGAATTTCAATTTTTTGTTTCCTTTCATGATATACTATTGTTACAAGTAATTATTTGGCTCTATATTTTCATCCATACACTTTTCAATAAGTTTATTAGACTCTCCAAAACCTTTTCAGTTAGTATTATAACCATACATCCTAAATGAAAATGCAAAATTCTAACATACATAGTTCTTAAAAATATGTCTTTTTTAATATACTGAGTGAGAACTTTCAGTCACCCAAATCATTAAATTTTTCAGTTGGAGAAGAATATATAGGAAATAATATTTCTTAGTAGTCTGTGTTTGTGAAACCAGACACAACACATGTCTAAACATCTTACTGAAATTATGGAAAAGTAAGACTAAGAATGATCTGGCATGAAGGGGACGTTTTATAGAATTACTGTTAGCATGAAATGAGTAGAATGCTGTATTGGTCTTCTTGGGCTGCTATAACAAAATACTGTAGACTGCATGGCTTACACAACAGACATTGATTTGTCACAGCTCTGGAGGCTGGCAAGTCCAAGATCAAGATGCTGGACAGTTTCCTTTCTTGTGAGTTTTCTTCCTGGCTTGAAGATGGCTGCTTTCCTGCTGTGTCCTTACATGGCAGAGAGAGAAAACTCTGGTGTCTCTTCCTCTTATGAGGGCATCAGCCCCATCAATTTATGGCTTTACCTTTAAGACCTCATTTAACCTTAGTGACTTCCTTAGTTACAGGCTTTATGTCCAAATACATTCACATTGGGGATTAGATCTTCAGCATATGAATTTGGGGGACTACAAATCAGTTCATAGCACATGTTATTCAAATTCCTTTATTTTTTGCACTGCTTTTTTAATTTTTATTAGTGTAAGTACTTAAAATTCCAGTAGGCAAAATAATAATCTACCAATGATTTCTACACTCTAATCCCTGGAACCTGTGTATTACCTTACGTGGAAAAAATCACTTTGTAGATGTAAGATTGAGGACCACATTAAGATGCAGATGTTGTTGTAGATTATCCAATATTAATAATTAATCTACAACATTAATGATCTATATTAGATATTGTAAATGATGGAAAGCCTACAACATTAGGATTAACCTAATCATTTGAATCCTTGAAAGCAGAAATTTCCTGGTGGTAGTCAGTACCAGGGAGATGTGACTGTGGAATAACAGTCAAAGAGATGCAACAGTGAGAACTTTAAAGATGGAAGAAGTGACCTGAAGCCAAGGAATCTGGGGGGCCTTTAATTGCAGCCTCCTCCAAGACTCTAATATCCAGAAAGCCTTCTCTACAGGAGTCATCCTGTCCCTATAATCTGCACAGAGCATATGTTTATCCTTTAAAGTCCCCATTTATTTTCCTCAACACTAATGTCCTCAACAACTTTGGACATTCAACAAGATGTAATAGTCTGGGCTTTTCCTCTATATCCAGTATCACAGAGGACACATACCTTGAATACAAAAGATTTATTTTGTCTCCTAGAGAAAGGGATACAGAGAATATTAATTATAATTTGAAATACTGTGTTTAACAGATAAGCAACTGATGTAATATTTTAAGTTGTGGAACAGCTCTGACTTCACTCCTATACCAGCCAATGAGGAATCCAGAATCTATAATAAGAACCTGGGTCTGATTGTTACCACCCTCAATACAAAGTTAAAACACAAATAGAAACACACACACACAATAGCAATGACAACAACAATCAAATCAACATTAAAAAATAAACATATTTAGTAATTAAAACTAAGAGAGTATTTTGAATTGGAATCAACAAATTCAACACATTCAACTGCATAATAAATCCAGGTAAAAACTATTTCAGCATCTTTATAAGGTTGCTTCCCAAAATAATGAAGTTAAATGTGAGAAATTAAATAAATTTGGCTTTGCTTACTTCTAACAAGACACCTTAGTTTCAGTGTAATATAGCTTGTGGTGAAAGGTGATCAAATGCACAATATAATGTGTAATGATTTTTCTTCTGCAAACCAAGATAATCATTACTAAATGTCAGAATTAAAGTGAAAAATAGTGAGGATGTGTAAAAAATAAACACATTAAGACCTCTAAAGTTTAGGTTACTTATGTAAGAACTTTACTTTGTTGAGCCTCTGTGCATCATAAAAGATTTCAAATGTACCTATATGTGATAAAAAAGACCTTTGGCAGACAAATTCAACTTATTAAAAAAAAAGCCTTCTTCCCCTTCTTGACTCACTTAGTAATGATTCCATCTCCAGTTCTGCAGTAATGGATGTAGTAGAAGTAGAAGCTTATACATAAAAATCACTATGTATAAAGTTACATAATAAAAATTATTTTTACTAGTCAGATTGAACCATGCATGCTCTAAGTTCTTTTTATACTGCTTAAGATAGTGACAGTAAAGTACATTGGCTAAAAATGGTGTCCATTAGATAGGGAGTGAGAAGTTCATGAGAAAGATTAATAGTATTTAATGAGAACAATTTAATAAGAACATTTTAATCATGAAAAGCACACAGACAAAGGAGACTGGTCAGTAAGAGAGGGAAGGGAGAACTGTGGGCAAAGGTTCTAACAGCTGGACCTGAGTAGACAAGTGCTTCATCACATTACATTTATAGTCAATTGCTTAGATTAGAAAAAAAAACAACCATGTGAAGGGACAATTCTACCATTTTCTCATCTGTTTGCAAGCTGCCAAACTGGACTGAGTTTTTCAGGTCAGTTTTGTTCAGACATGACAGTCAGGGACCTCCATGAATATACGATGCTCAACAAGCCATCAGAGAAGTTTTATTCGCTCTAGCTCCTTATCCCCTCTTCCTTAGCATAAGTAAAGGTGGAAAGAGAGAGGAGAAAATACGTATTTGAAAGAAAAAAAAATCACATCTCCTTTTTTCCTTTCTTCTTCCCCTTAAATGATCTTAGAGCAAAATTTTTCTCTATGAAAGGATAAACTGGGACATCTTCAATCAAGGTTTGAAATTACAATAGAACCTGCCTTACTTCACAGTATTCAAAAATACATGAATAGATCTGCTAATCGTAATGTCCCTTCTTCCCCCTTGCCCCTCCCTTCCCACCCATCCTCCCCAGTCCCTTTCCCTTTGGGCTGTACAACCAAGACAGGACAAGTAGTGAATCTATGGCATCTCACTACGCTGATGAACAGTGACTGTAATGGGGTTGGGGGGGGGCTGATGAAGGGGTAGTGTAATCACCATAATATTACTCATTTAATTGTAGATTAATGATATCAAAATAAACTTATAAAAAAAGAATAAAGCTGCTATTAACATCAAAAAAAATACATGAATAGATATCATTATCTTAAAAATATGTTGTGGATGTGTGTATTATGCAAAGAAAGAACTAAAATCAGTGTAGTCTATATTAGTTAACTAAGTTTCCCACTAAATATGCAATAAGTAACAAATACAATATTTCAACAATAAATCAGCTTAAGGTATAGCAGAAAAAAAAACTATTGCAGAAACTAAGCAGTGTTATGAACTTAGAAAGTTTGACCTGGAAGAACATTAGAGATCTCCTGCTTCAGAGACTCGTAGGTGAAGAAATGGTGTCTAACAATTATTAGTTGGTGAACTATTCTATGACAGACATTGTATTAAACATAGAAATTATGTTGCCTTTAAACTTTACACAGCTATGAAGTAGGTTTTATAATTTTATCCATTTTGAGATGATGAAAATGAGATACAAATTAAATAAAAGGTCAAATATCAACCAGAATCTTAATCCAGTTAGTCTGTTTCAGGTAATTTTGATTTAATTACTCAGGAGGCTGAAGTTACTAAGTGACTTGCCCAAATCCAAATAAATGACTTCAGTAACATATATGGAAACATTTTAATCCCCAAATGAATGGGATAAATAGCATTCTGTCTTTCCAAAGAATTCAAAGAAACAAATTATTAAAAATGACTAATACCATGATCTCTAAATCCTACATTCTAACTGTATGTTATATGCCATAGGCTTTCAATAGTCATTATTAGAAAGCAATTGTAGGCATTCCATTGGGAAAGGTTTATTTCATTTATTTGTTAATTCAATAGGAACACACTCTACTTAAAGCAATCAGTGCTACATAGTATTAACTTTTCTGAGAACAGATGAAAAGCCACACAAAATTCAACTTAATTCACATTAGGTTATATCCAAGATCCTTTTGGTAAATATATATTTAAAAATAAAATATTATATCACCTAGCATTTTACAACCCAGAACTATCCTCACTAATCAATATTTTTCCACAGAGTGGGAAGGAAACTTCATCAATGAAAGGCTATGCTTTCAATGATGGACTCATGTTAATGTAAGTCTCGTCCATTATTAAATCAAGATAGGGGAAAATAATTAATATGATCCAACATGTACCAGATACTTTAAATACAACTTTATTTCTCCCCTTTATAACACTGCCATGTTGAATCAATAATATTATTTCAAAGACTAACTGTTACTTAGTAATATTACAAGTATTTGAAGTGAAGTCTCTTTGGCTCTAAAACCCTTCCAATTTCCACCATGTGAATTGGCCGAGATTAGATTGAGCCTAAAATCATGGTAATATCATTCTGATAAAGTATGCTCTTAAAATATTAAAGCTAAATATTTCATTCTTTCCATAATCTTAAAAACCAGACTACCATTCATCAATGATAAAATTGATACTTCTCTTTCTGAGATTATTTATTTCTCTGATCATGTCCTATAGGATTTACCATCTATGTATCAAACATGCCCTTTAAGCTTTTTAATTAAAATTGATACTTACTTAATTTCATTTTTATGTATTATCATCCCTTTTCAGAAATGAGTTGAATTATCTTGTATAGATATTTTCTTTCCATTTTAATTGCAGTATTTTGATATGTAATACAATGCATGGATTTTAACTATGTAGTTCTATGAGTTTGACAAATATATAACACACCTGTGTAATTATACCACTAAATCAAAACAATAGAAAAACATTCTGTCACTCTAGAAAGTTCTCAGACCATTCTCAGTTCATTCTTACTTTAAAATAGACAATCACCATTCTGATTTCTATCACTATAGATTAATTTTGCCTCTTCTAGAAATTAATATAAATGTGTACTTTTTTACACCTCGCTTCTTTGTTCACCATAGTATTTTTTGAGATTCATCATACTGCTGTGTACTTTATTCACTTTCACTATTGAATATTATTGCATAGAATAAATATATACCAATTGTTTTTCTATTTACATATTGATGGTATTGAGGTTGTTCTCCATTTGGAGCATACTGCTATGCTCCTATTCCAGTATGAGTCTTTTAATGGTCATATATATTGATAAAACAAGACATAGACCACCTGTCTGGTTATTTATATTTAAGGTTGAATTTTTGTACACAGGTACTATGTGGATCTTATTTTTAAAACTACCCCTTTAATCTCTTTTAATTTATATTTTTAAAATTACTGACAAAGTTACTTCCATATGCTACTTATTTTATAGTTTTTCAGTCTTTTCTTTGGCATTTTTTTTTCCTTTCTTGAACTCTTTTGGTTTAACTTGGTGTATTTATATTAATCCATCCTATCTCCTCTATTGGCTTTTTTATCTATAATGCTATGTTTGTGAAATAAAGACATTTTCAGCTAAGTGAAGTTTGATAATTTGTCACCAGCAAACATACACTACAAGAACTGATAAAGGAATTTCTTCAGGCAAAAGGGAAATGGCAACAGAGGTAATCTTAGATCTACAGGAAGAAATTAAGAGCAATAGGAATGCTAAATATGTGGGTAAAAACAAAATGTCACTTTTCTTTATTTTCTTACATTTCTTACAATTAACAATAACTTAAAAAATAGCAGTGTACTATGGGACTTTTAATATGTGTGGAATTAAAATATATGACAACAAACACAAAGGGTCTGAGAATGTATAAATTACCTTTTACTGTTGCCAATTCCTTACAGTGTGAACTGACGCAATATCAATTTAAGGTTGAATCTAGAAAGTTGAGAATGCACAGTGTAAACTTCGATGCAGACACACACATACACATACCCCACAAACACAGAATAAGAAATAAAAACCAATAGGGGAGATAAGATAAAAAGAAATCATTTTATTTTTTTGTACTGTTTCTTTGTTTTGCTTAGTTTTTAACTATATAAATCTATTTGAAGCTGTTCTTATATCTATACTTGTGAGGGCTTTGGTCACCAGCCTTGACTTTATATGTGTTATGGGGGGACACCCACTCTCTTCCCCTTTACTGGGCCAGCACAAACATTCCACAGCTGCTTCAGTTTTGGCTAATCAAGATTCCCAGGTACACTATTTCCCTGAATGATTTTCCTTGGCTCTAGGAAGATACATAGCCCATAGCCAGTGAATATCTGATGTGTGTAAAAGAGGTTTCTATCCCTTACCTCAAGGTTATGTGTGTCGAGGAATCCATGGTTTAGAAAAGACCACAGAGACCACATCCTGTCTTGTGAGATGATATAACAAACTTGCATTAAGCAGCCGAGTCTGAATGCACATTGACAATATGGTGTCACTATATAATGATTGAGACTATAATAATAATGCAATTATGTTTCTAAGATGTCTGATTTTAAGAAATACATACATTATAAAAAAAACTATTTGTATGTGGGCAAAAATCTGAATAGGAACAATAAAACTGTCCTTCAAAAAATGTTTGCTTTAAGTTGGGATGTTTTTATAAAAGCTTTAAATGAATAAAAATATATTGAAGTATCATTCAATGAGTATACATTTGATACCTTAATATTCACCCAAAGTTAAAAACTGTTTTTCTATCACTTCTCTATCTCTAGAAGAGCCCTTCTTTTATTCTTAAACATTCTTATCATTTTTCTACCTTCATTGACTTTGTTATGATCAGCAAATAATCAAACAAAGCAGGAGAATCGCTGTATCCTCTGTGTCTGCTATTCAAGTTTATATAAACTAGTTAACTAGGTATTTCATGATGTTATAATTTATTATTGCCTATTTAATGAATAAAGGAAATTGTTCCCTAATATATAATGATGGAATGATTTCCTAATCATCTTGATGGAATTCTAACATCAAATATATTAGGAAGATAAACAACTGATTCATATCAGTCATAAAACAATGTAATGTAAGAAACTTTATTAAAATTAGCAATAAATAAAACATCTTTGTACAGACCTAACACTTGTAACTGTGATCTGCACAAAGCAAACTGCAATTTGAAAAAAAAAACATAAAAAATAAACCATAATAAATATTGATGAAGATCAAAGTTTCTTAAAATATAAAACTAAAAGAAGCAAATACAAAGGAAATATATTTTAAGATATTACAACATATTATATTATAATATAAAAATATTAAGAATTTGGGCAAGCCAAAAGTCAAAGTTAGTTAAGATCATAATAAAATTAGAAAATTATTATAATCAGTAAATATTACATAGAGTAAAATTATAAACGTACTAATAGTTTAGGTGAATCATTCAAAAACATTCAAGCCAAAAATCAATAAATATGCAAAGGATATGAAGCAGAAACCTTAGAAAACCCCCCAATCCACATGTATTTATAACCATTATCTTTAATATTAAAAAGTGGCATGAATGTAAACCAGTATATCATTTTATCTACCCAATTTTGTACATACCATGACATGACTCGACTTTCATTTCGCCTTTATAAATGTTGAGCGAGGCTGTTGGGAGCTGAAAGGCATCACCAGGATCTGTAAGAAGTTGAATGCAGAACTTTCATTGGCTTAGTGTAGGGTGTGAGAGCAGATGTAGAAACCTGTGGCTCCAGGTTCACTCAGTACAACTTTGTGCCCTGGGAGTAAGGATGACAGAGGGTGTCAAAGTTGACTCTCAGGTCTATGATTGTTACCACTACTAAAAAAGGAAGTCATATTCTAAAACTTGGCAAAGAAGCAGATTCAAAAATTTGTATTTTTATATTTTCCAAGTGTTTTTATAGGGAATGTATGTACTTATTAATCATTAAAACAAATAACAAACATTAAATACAAAAGTGAGATTTCAAAAACAAATCTTCCTATTTCGATGAGTTAGTTTTCCTTTCACTCTCCAGATCTATTTCATTCTTATTGGAAACGTACCTATTTGCTTGACAATATAGAGTTAGAACATGTTCACTCATTCATTTTCACATAATTTCATTTTTGGTAAAATATTTTTAAGCTACTTATTCATTTAGCCATTACACATGGAGCTATAATATTTTAAAATCCAATTTGAGTTTCTAATGAAAGTTAAATTTAATCAATTCTCTTAAAATGTTGAATAAATAGAAAGTCTATGATAACTGGTATTCTTTATAAAAGAGACTATACTTCTATGAACCACATATAATTTTAGTGATGATTATAAGAGTTGCAATTTTACTTTTTAATTTGCATATTCATAATCATAATGAAGCACAATTATTTTTTCAAATACAATGTTAAAGTATGAATTCATAATAATACTAATTTTCATTTCACTTCCGTACATCTTTGTTTATCCAAAGTCATGTTCCATTGTTCATAGAATGGTGTATTTTCAGATTTGGTGTCCAAGGTGACGATTTGCAAAGAGCTTTCAACTGGAAAATATATCGAATACTAGTTTCTGCTCTGTTATTAACTAGAATAGCAAAGGTAGATGTTATTTTGTCAGTTAAGACCTCAGTTTCCCCATTGTTTCTAGATTATCATTCTTAATGGGGTAATATTTCCCCCAAGGGTGTGAAAATCATTTCTTGGGGGCCAAAAAGATCTTACATTTTTTTGTGCTTGAAGTACAGATGTACATATAGTATATAAGCTGACACACTCTGTGTGTGTGGTATTAACATTTTTGGTGGATCTTTAGAAAATAATCAGCCTAAAATGACTTCTAGAAAGGGAGATAATAAATAGAATGAGAAATATTGCTCCAGAGGATCTCTGATATCTCTTTTAGCTCTTACTTGTTTATTTTGTGAGTCTGAAACAGTGTCATCAAAGATTTTAAGAGCTGCCTAAAAGTCTTATTTAATTATCTGTTTCCCTTTTTAGGACCAGGTTCATATATAGGAAATGAAAACCTGTTTTTATAACTTTTCTAGAGACTTTTGCTACGACTGTCTTCTACTTAAGAG
>JAVSCE010021773.1:0-55172 GCA_032199065.1 Smutsia gigantea | reverse complement strand
GTGGTTACCAAGGGTTCAAGGGTTGCTTCTTTACTATCTAACAATCTAACTTAACTTTCTTGTTAAGTTGTTGTAAACACAGTCTGATGTTTCTTATTTCTCTCCCTTCTTATTCCTTCTCCTCCATTCTTTCTATAATAGGTGTTTTATTCTTTGCCTTTACTTGGTATTTGGATGGTCTGCTTTCTTTGCTATGATTTTTTTTTTCTCTGGTAACATCTTTTTAGCCTTAGGTGTGCTTCCCTCTAGAGCAGTCCATTTAAGATATCCTGTAGTGGTGGTTTATGAAAGGCAAACTCTCTTACCTTTCGTTTGTCTGGAAATTGTTTAATCCCTCCATCATATTTAAATGATAATCGTGCTGGATACAATATTCTTGGTTCGAGGCCCTTCTGTTTCATAACGTTAAATATATCATGCCATTCTCTTCTGCCTGTAAGGTTTCTGTTGAGAAGTCTGATGATAGTCTGATGGGTTTTCCTTTGTAGGTGATCTTTTTTCTCTCTCTAGCTGCCTTTAATACCCTGTCTTTATCTTTGATCTTTGCCATCTTAATTATTATGTGTCTTGGTGTTGTCTTCCTTGGGTCCCTTGTGTTGGGAGATCTATGAGCTTCGGTGGACTGCGAGACTACTTCCTTCCCCAGCGAGGGAAAGTTTTCAGCAATTATTTCTTCAAAGACACTTTCTATCCCTTTTCTCTCTCTTCTTCCTCTGGTACTCCTATAATGCGAATATTGTTCCGTTTGGATTGGTCACACAGTTCTCTTAATATTCTTTCATTCCTAGAAATCCTTTGATCTCTCTCTGCCTCAGCTGCTCTGTACTCCTGTTCTCTGTTTTCTATTCCATTAACAGTCTCTCACATCTCATCCATTCTGCTGTTAAGCCCGTCGATCGCTTGTCTGATTTCTGTATTGTCTTTCCTCAGTTCCCTCACGTCCTCCCTCAGCTCTTGCACATTTCTCTGTAGGTCCATCAGCATGGTTATGACTTTTATTCTGAATTATTTTTCAGGGAGGCTGTGCATTTCCATCCCTTCAGACTCCCTCTCTGGGGTTGTCTGGTTGATTTTGGTCTGAACCATATTCCTCTGTCTTTTCATGGCTGTATAATTTGGTCACTGATAGTTGCCACGTATGTCAGCTGGGCTCTTTAAGACTTTAAAAAGAGAAGAAAAAAAAAAGAGAGAAAAAAAGAAAAAAAAGAAAAGAAAAAAAAACAAAAAAAACAAAAAAAAAGCCCACTGGACGTAGATTCTGTGGGAATGCTCTAGGTGGCCGCTATTGCCCCACTATTCCACAGCTGTGACTGTGCCGCTCCGCAGGGCCCTTTATTGCTCTGGTAGGGGTGGGAACGAGTAGTAGGCTGTTGATCTCAGTGAGAAGTGTTAAGTATGGCTACGCTTCCTCAGTCACCAGCTAAGGTGTCTGAAACTCCCCAGGACTCCCAGCCTGCTGGGCTGAGTGTGCTGGGGCGATCCGGCTCCTCCGCTGGGCTCCTGTCTCTTTAAGACCGCTGAAGAAAGCGCGCGCTTTTTTTTTCCTTCCTGGGAGCCGGCTGCAAGCACCCTGGCGCGTTCCCGCTCAGATCCTGCCCCTCTGTCTCTCCAATCTCCGCTGCACTGCGCCATGTGGGTCAGCGCTCCCCGCGCAGATCCCCGGGGCTGGCTACTTCGCGGGGTGCACTTCCACTCCCTCCCGGCTCTGAATCCTCTCCTCCCGCCGGTGCGCTGGGGTGGGGAGGGCTCGGGTCCCGCCGGGTCGCGGCTCCGGATCTTACCCGCCTCTTGGGGTGCCGAGTCCTCTCGGGTGTAGCTGCACGCTGTGCGCTTTCCTGTGTATTCTCGTCTCTCTTTTAGGAATAGATGTATTTTCTGTGTTTTCGTAGATAAATGTAGTGTTGGGAGGAGATTTCTGCCGCCCTGCTCACACCGCCATCTTCCCGGAAGTCTGTGGCTGGTATTCTGAAAGCTGTTTGTATAATAGTTCCTTGACTCTTGCTAATATTCATGTGAGGTGATTTATTTCTTTTGCTAATGAGGGAACTGAGGCTTCTTCCTATCACACAACTACAACCTGTGAGCAAGTTGTGCTAATCCACCAGTCAGGTCCCAGTCTGTGCTTTAACATCTACACTTGACTCCAAGATCCTACTTGTATAAATAACGATGCATGTAAGGGCAGATGTATTTAGATTGGGGAAAGAGTAAAATATAGAAAAGGTGCTAGTGAAAAGGAATTTTATTGTATAATATAAACACTATAGTATTGTTTGAATTTTTACAGCAATCAGTCCTACGTCAGCTGGTCTTCCTGGGAGAAGATGAGAAGTTGGAAGCACAAGTGGTTTATTGGGAGGTAACATCTTGAATGATAAAGAAGACTGGGCAGAGAGCACCTCAGACTATCAAACAGATAGGTCTAAATCTCAGCTGACCATTGGAGTGCTCTGAAGCAAAGATTGCCTGGTAGAGGAATATGATCTCATGTTGAGTAGAAATGGTCAGGCTCTGCTAGTCCCTCCATGCTCAGTCGCTGGCTGTGCACTGCTTAGAAAGAGTATATCTGCTAGAACAAACACCCAGGAGGACCCTGAAGAAACTGCAAAGGAAGGCTGTCAACTAACTACCAGCACCCCAGCACAACAGCGACTTTTCAATAGGATGTCTGAACAGCTCTCCTCCTTGGCTGCTACACCATCAAATGGGAAGAATACATTTTCTTATAAAGCTTCTTAAATGTATGCTTAGTTTCCCAAAACTGGTTCTGAGACAGCTGGCAAATCTTCAGTGATGATAAAGCATTGGAAACCTCAGTGAAACAGAAATGAGAAGGATATCTATCAGATTACCCCAACTGTGGATCAGGAGGCTTAGAGAAGCATATACCTCTTTAGTATTTTTCTTTCCCCCACTGGAGAAGGAAAAACAAATACTCAAGTGGTATACTGAGCCTTCTTGCAAAAGAATTGCTTCTCTATATCTACCCAATGTGGAAGACAATTCAACTACCCCCTCTGAAAATATTCTTCTCAAGAAAGCCTTACACTTTGGTAATACTATGTCAAGTAGGACCCCTATACTAGTATTTCTTGATTACTATTATTATTGTAGCATTATAGTGGTTTCTATGTAAGGCAGGACAAGTGAAGGTGAAATCTAATCATTCATGCAAAAGAGTCCACTTTTATTTTCAAATTCAATTGAATCAGATATGCAAGCAAACATGCTCAAAAGGAAATAAATTTGGTATTCCCCATACCTTCCCAATCAAGGGCCAGGGACTAAATCTCCAGGATATTGAGTGAAAGGGACAAGGAGAAATATCCTGGCAGGTCTCTCGTATTTGAAAAGCTGCATTACTGAGCCACATGAATAATTAAGCAAACATTTGCCACCTGCAGGAAACAGAAAATTAAGGATAATATCAAGTACCCCTCAACTCTGTGTGAAAAAAGAAAAATAATTTTCCCTGGAAATCGTGTTTCCAACTTGATAAACTGATACAAAATTATTAATTCCCTATGTTTTACAAATTGAGATATAGCACTTTTAACTTTACATGCTCATATTTGTTGGTTATACATCTTTCCCTGTTCTCTTTTCTTTTTCAATCAACTCCCCTTCCCTCAATGTACACATACACACACACACAGACATTCACATATACACTCTATATTTTAAGCTTCTAACATGATTATGGAAATAGACTGTAAATCAGGAGAACAAGGTTTGGTATTCACAACTGCTACTGAATATTCTGCCTTAGGTTAATCAATTAATTTTTCATTTAATTTTTGCCCAAGTGATATCTAATGTATAAATACGCAACGAAAGATATTGTTTCAGCAAAATGGAAATGCATTCTGCCTCCAAAGTACCAGACAATCTCTCTCAAGTAGTGTTTTATCTAAAAAAAAAAGAACAAATATATAAAATACATTGGCAAAAAAATAAGGAAAAGGAAAACATCCAGTTAGGAATTTTGAGCTCTTCCCAGTATAAATGCAATGGCAATAGTCAGATAGCAGTTTGAAATGACAGCTTAAGATGAATTTGATTGTGTATATACATCAAAAAACCAAAAAAAAACAAAAAAACAACCCAAAGACTGCAAACCAGATAACATTTAAAACTACTCTTCATTGAGCTTTTGGTCTGTTGCTATGTCTCAGACTCTGTGCTAAACACTTTACTGATATTAGTCTATTTAAACTTTACAACAATTTTAGGAAGTGGGTATTAAAATTCCCATTTTAGAGATAAGAAAATCAAACCTCAAAGGATTAAATACCTCACACAGTGAAAGACCCAGAATTCAAAAGCAGCTTCATTTCACTCCTAAACCCAATACTGCAGTGACTCCATATAATGCAAAGGACCAGCGATATTGGCTTTCACACATCAGTATGCATCAGATTCATGGGACAGTCTTAAAATGGATTGCTGAGCCCCACCCCGAAGGTCTCTGATTCAATAGGTGTGGCTGGTTAATTTAAATTTCTATACAGTTTCCAAGTGGTGCTGATCTAGATGCAGGTCTAGAAACTACATTTGGAGAGTCACTGTTCTAAACTACTGGCTTCCAGACCTTTATATTTCAGACAGGAAAAAAAAAATGTAATGAGGTTTAATAGAACATCACCAAATGTATTATGCTAAGTTGCTACACATCAAAACAAAAACAAAAACCTATATTCCAGTACCTCTGTAAGTTGTTTTTATTGTCATTTTTAAAAATTAAAGCATAATTTTCACATGGAAAAAACTGACCAAGTTTTCATACATATGTAGTCATGTAACCAGAACAAATCAAAACATAGAACAGTTTCATTCCAGGAAATATTCCCATGATTCATTGCAATAAACCCTTTCCACATGCCATCCCCTAGAAACCACTGATATGTTTTCTGTTTTTATAGTTTTACCTTTTCAGAATGTTAAATCAGTGAAATCATATAGCATGTAGCCATTTAGTCTGGCTTCTTTCCCTAATGAATTTGAGGTTCATCTAGTTTGTTTTGGGCAGTTTGTTCCTTTTTTATTGCTTAAGAAATATTCCATTGTATGGATGTACCACTGTTCGTTTAACCAGTCCCCACTTGAAGAGCATTTGGGTTGTTTCCCATTTGGAGCAATTATGAAAATAGCTGTTATAACATTCACATATGTGCTTTTGTATATGCACCTAGAGCACAATTACTGAATGATATAGTAAGGGTATACTGACCTGTTTAAGAAACCCCTGAACTGTTTCGCAGAATGTCTATATAATATTACATCCCAACAGCAGTTTGAGAGTTGTTTTGCATTCTTGCCAAGAGTTAACATTGTCAGTTATTTTGTTTGTTTTTAATCTAAAGCATTCTACTAAATGTATAGTGTGATCTCATTGTAGCTATAATTTATATTTCCCTAATAAAGATGTAGAGCATCTTTTTGTGTCTTCAAACTTTGTTCTTTTTCAAAATTGTTTGTCTATTCTAGTTCTTTTGTCTTTCCACATAAATATTAAAATCAGCTTGCTAATTCTCATAAAAAGTACTGCAGGTACAAGTCTGAAAGACGTTCGGAATGTCACTGTATTAAACTATAGATCAATTTAGGAAGAATTAAGATCTGAACAAAATTGGGGCTTCCAGTCCATAAATATGGCATATCCCTCCTTGGTTTCTTTCATCAGTATTTTCTTGCATACAGATCCTGAACATATTTTGTAAGATTTATACCTAAGTATTTCATTTTTTTGTGCTATTGTAATGATAATTTTGAAAACTCAATTTCCAGTGCTTCATTGCTAACATATCAATAATTTAATTTTCAAAGATGCCTTTAGTGCAAAAAGTGAGAAGGGTGCAAAGTCTTGATAAATGCTTTTGGTTTAGCGAATGCATTAATGAACAAGTAAAATGAGAGAAAAGAGAATTAGAAAGCATCTTCAGCTTCTAAAGAGAAGGGGTAAATTTAAGGAAATAAAAGGCCAACATGTCTAAATTCCATCCCTTCAAGATGGAATATTATTCAGCTATCCTCTAGAGCTTATCACACATTTCTTAACCTTTAGATATGTGCCTCCTTTTTGACATTCAGGTCTCAATTTATATCTAACTTATTCAGACGACCCAATCTTAGCCCCACCCCAGTCACTTCTGTCAACCAATCCTGTTTTAGTTTTTCATGACCTTTTTATTGCATGATCTTTCCTTTATATTGACTTCCTTGATTATTTTTGGTTTTCCCTTACTAGGTTGCTTACTGCTTTATCAAAGTACTTCAAACCATGTCTGACACATAGAAGGCATCAATGAAATTGATTAAATGAAAGCAAGGATGCATAGATACAGGAATGAGCTAAAAAATAACCATTTTTAAACATAACAAAAAGGCCCGCTTAAAAGGACAAAGCTATCATTGATTACTAGAAATAATTTTTTTAACTTTGCAAGTTCTTCACGGAAGAAATATAAAATATTTACTGGACATAAAGGAAACCCTGAATAAACACCATACTCGTCATTAAGAAACTCAAAACCACGAAAGATATTAATTTTCCCTATATAAAAGTATAAATGTATTTCCCAGGGCCACCACTAGAGTGAGGGCCTTTACTCAGGTGAAGAACTTAAAAAGACACTAAAACACTTGCTAATCAAAATAAATAATATTTTAATACAAGTTTTTGAAAAACAAAATTAATGTAAAAAGTCAGTGACTAATGAAGTGTAATAATTTCCAGTAAAGAATGAAAGACAGGATAGATCCTGACTTTTCCATTTTGCTTTTGCCTCCAATATGGCTTGTCTACTGACTTGGTTTTTATCACAAATTTTGATATTTTGGTATTCAGGTACTTTTTGCATTAATTTTTATTTCTAAAACATTATTTATCTTGATTGCTGCATTTTGGGGCACCCTCATATATTGTGCTTGTGAGATAAATGCCTCACTTGTTTCACTTGATTGGCCCTGGTTTTGGTCAAGAACATTTCTATGAAAACTACACAGAATATTTATGTAACTTACCAAACTGATTCTAACATCTATATCTAAGGATATGGGTCCAAGGCTAGTCAAAAGGCATGAGATCTAAAGAGCCAGGCAATTCTAGGAAGCCCTACTAATTAGTTATTATCACAGGTCAAGAAGGACAGAGATGAAGCACAATAGCTGCGGAGGACAGCCAAGAAAGCTGGATGGGATCAGCAGGGTGGAGAGAATGAACTGAAGCAGTTTCTGCTCAAAGGAGCCTCTAAGTGGCTCTATAGATCACACCTGTGACCCAGAAAAACAAAAGGGACATGAGCCATCCAGGAACAGAGTAGACGGAAGACTTGGAGGGTGGGCCTGGATTCCCAGTTACTGCATTAGGTGATGTCAAAAAGACATGGGATATTTTTAAGTTCCTCCATGTACAAAAAATATCAGCTCACAGATTGGTTGTGAAAAGCTACCAACTTGATTTACGTGACACATCCCTCAAAAATTTCCTTGTTCACACCCTTGCTATGTGGTGGCCTTGGAAGGTCCATCTGATCTGACTTACTTTGATTTCTTGACTCCTACTCTGGTTCACCCCTGTTTCCATGATGGTTTGAATCATGGGTTCATCCTTTTTCATCTTCAGATTGCCCCTTCCCCTGCCACTTTACTTGGGCAGTTAACCCACACCCTGAAACCCCAACACTACCTTCCAGTTGTTTTCCCTCAGTTATAATCATCACCCCCTCCTACGTCTAGTTTCTCATGAATAGTCATAACACACAGCTGTATGACCTAGAGTGGAAGAACTGCATGTATCCTATCCAGAAAGTAAAAAAAAATTAATTAACCAAAAAAGGCATTTTTTAAATTGTGGGACTTAAGTAATTACTTAAAAAACTGAACAAAGCTGAATTAAAAGTTTGACAAGTCCAGTTTTATATGCTGCTAATATGAATTTTAAAAAGGATGCTGGGATACAGAATTTCTACCAATTACTTTATCAGCACCTACTGCTAATACATTTCTAAGAAGGAACTATGTGCAACAAGTTTACTATTCATCACAAAACCGAACAAAGAAAAGGTGTCTGCAGTCCAAGGAGGATTTTTTTCCTCTCATTTGGCCCTGACAACTCCTTTTCTAAAGCATCTTGTAAACATGAGAAAGATAGCAGCTATGCTTTTTTGCCTGACAGATGGGCAACCCCTGGTTCTTGTAACCACAGCAGTATCTCTATCTTCACAAGACAAAGCTCTTACATTGTGAAATTTCAGCCAGGTCAGTGGAAACTGACATGGTTAACACACTTATTATTACCCACATCTGGAAACAGAGCAGTAAAAAAGGACATTCACAGAGGCCTACTAGCCTTTATCCATTTCCTATATTCCCCCAAGCATTAATAATCTCATTTCTCAGCTATTATACATTTATTTCTGGTGGATTCCTCTCTGATTAACCTTATCAAGCCAGGAGTGGTTTAGGAAATTCAAGTTATGCAATGAGTGCAGTTATAAAGAGTGCCTAGACGAATTTATTTTCCAAGGTTAATTTTTTTGCCTGACATAAATTGCTGGATGCTTTATGATGCCTTATTCATGATGTCCTGAATGCATTCTAGAACTTACTATATTTCTGATCCCCAAAAGATAGGTTTTTATGTTTTCTGCATTGGACTCTTTCACTTGCTTGATATTATCAGCAGGAAATTTATAATGCATCCTATAGGTCATTGCTTCCTTTATTTCTTATAAGCCATTCAAGATGCATAACCCACACGTTTTCAATTAAAAAGTCCCAGCATCACAAAACAAGAGGTATTATTGTTTATGCATATATTGGGCTGGAAATACTAACAAGTTTGGAACATCAATTCATGCTAACATCCTATCCTGTGCTTCCAAAGTTCACCTTGAAGTTTGCATTATATTTTGTTATTCAGTTTAAATGTATGTCTTTGTTAAAGGACAGCAATGTTATTTTTACTTCATTTTATTAGTAATCCTTTAAAACCAAAAATTAAAGTCAATACCAAACCAAACTTTGTCAATATGCTTAATTTCCCAGTTGCACATATATTTTTTAACCAAAACACTTTTTCTTCCTTAATTACTTTTCTTTACTAATGCATTCTATAATTGAGTGTGGGTACATCACTTAAAAAGGTGCAAAAACTAGTCTCTAAGAAAGCACTTCAAAAGAGCAATATTTTCACTTTCTTATTGAAACATTTTAATGCATTCCCATTGGCTAAATAACCATTTTTTATTGAGCTATTGTTGATAAACAACCTTTTATTGGTTTCAAATATACAACACAGTGGTTCAGCAGTTACCCATATTATTAAATCCTCATACCCTCTAGTGTGGTTGCTGTCAACATACAAAATGTCACTGAATCATTGACTATATTCTCCATGCTGTACTACAATTCCCATGACCAACTTATATTATGATTGAGAATTTTTGTGCCCCATTATCACCTTTGCCCTCCCCACCTACCCACTCACTCCAAACCCTCCCCCATAAAAACCACTAGTCCCTTCTCAGTGTCTGAGTCTACTACTCTCTTGTTCATTCTGTTTTGCTTTGTATTTATATTCCACAAATAAGTGAAATCACATGGTATTTGTCTTTCTCCACCTGGCTTATTTAACTGAGCATAATACCCTCTAGATCCATCCATGTTGTAGTAAATGGCAGGACTTCATTCTTTTAATGGCTGAATAATATTCTATTATGAATACGTACCACATCTTCTTATCCATTCATCTATTGATTGACACTTAGGTTGTTTCCATATCTTGGCTATCATAAAACATGTTCCTATAAACATAGGGGTCCATATATCTTTTTGAATCAGGGAACTTGTTTTCTTCAGATAAATTCCCAGAAGGGGAATTACTGAGTTGAATGGTATTGCTATTGTTAGTTTTTTGAGAAACTGCCATGCTGCTTTCCACAGCAGTTGTACCAATTTACATTCTAACAGTGTAAGAGGGTTCCAATTTCTCCACATCCTTGCCAACATTTGTTATTTCTTGTCTTTTGGGTAGTGGCTATTCTAACAGGTGTGAGGTGATATCTCATTGTGGTTTTTGTTTGCATTTCCCTGATGAATAGTAATGTGGAGCATCTCTTCATGTGACTGTTGGTCATGCATATTTCTTCTTTGGAGGAATGTCTATTCAAGTCACCCACCCATTTTATAATCAGGTTATTTGTTTTTTTTTTAGTTTTGAGGTGTATGAGCTCTTCATTGGATAAATAATTTACAAATATATTCTCCAATACTGTGGGTTGGCTTTTTCTGCTGATGGTGTCCTTTGTTGTACAGAAGCTATTCAGTTTGATATAATCCCACTTGCTCATTTTTTATTTTGTTTCCCTTGCCTGAAGATATGTGTCCAGGAAAAAATTGCTCAAATTTACATTCAAGAGATTTTTGCCTATGTTTTCTTCTAAGAGTTTTATGGTTTCATATCTTATATCCAGGTCTTTGGTGCATTTCAAATTTACTTTTCTGTATAGAGTTTGACAGTAATCCAGTTTCATTCTTTTGTATGTAGCTGCCCAGTTTTCCCAAAACCAGTTATTGAAGAGGCTATCTTTTCCCCATTGTATATTCATGGCTACTTTATCATATATTAATTGAAAATATAAGCATGGGTTTATATCTGGGCTCTCTATTCTCATCCATTGATTTGAATCTGGTCTTGTGCCAGTACCATACCATTTTGATTACTGTGCCTTTGTGGTAGAGATTGAAGTCAGGGAGTGTAATCCCCCCAGCTTTATTCTTCTTAAGATTGCTTTGGCTATTCAAGGTCTTTTGTGGTTCCATATGAATTTTAGAACTATTTGTTCTAGTTTATTTAAAAATACTGTTGGTATTTTGATAGGGATTTCATTGAATCTGTAAATTGCTTTGGGAAGGATGGCCATTTTGACTATTAATTCTTCCTATCCATGAGAACAGGATAGATTTCCATTTAATGGTATCTTCTTCAATTTCTCTCATGAGTGTCTTATAGTTTTCAGAGAACAGGTCATTCACCTCCTTGGTTAGGTTTATTCCTATGTATTTTATTCTTTTTGATGCAATCGTAAATAGAACTGTTTTCCTGATTTTTCTTTCTATTATCTCCTTGTTAGTTATATAGGAATGCAACAGATTTCTGTGTATTAATTTTGTATCCCACAACTTTTCTTAATCCAATTAGTTCTAACAGTTTTTTAGTGGAGTGTTTAGGGTTTTCTATGTATAATATCATGTCATCTGCAAATAGTGAGAGTTTAACCTTTTCCTTACTGATTTGGATGCTTTTTATCTCTTTATCTTGTCTGACTGCTGTGGCTAGTACTGTGTTGAATAAAAGCAGTGAGAATGCACACCTCTGTCTTGTTCCTAATCTTAGAGGAAAAGCTTACAACTTTTCACCATTCAGTATGATATTAGCTATGGGATTGTTGTATATGGTCTTCACCATGTTGAAGTACATAAACTCTATAACCATTTTGTTGAGAGTTTTTATCATCAATGGATGTTGAATTTTGTCAATGCTTTTTCAGCATCTATTGAGATGATCATGTGTTTTTTATCCTTCTTTTTGATTTATGAATATTATACCATCCTTGCATCCCTGGAGTAAATTCCACTTCGTTGTGATAGATGATGTTTTTGATGCATATTTGAATTTGGTTTGCTAATATTTTGTTGAATATTTTTGCATCTGTGTTCATAAAGGATATAGGTCTATAATTTTCTTTTTCTGTAGTGTCTTTGCCTTGTTTTGGTGTCAGAATGATGATGGCCTTAGAATGAGTTTGGAAGTATTTCCTCCTCTTTCTACTTTTTGAAATACTTTAAGAAGGATGTGTATTGGTTATTTAAATGTTTGGTAGAATTCAGCTGTGAAGCCATCTGGTCCTGGAATTTTTTGTTGGGAATTTTTTGATTACAAATTTGATTTCATTGCTGGTCATTGGTCTGTTCAGATTTTGTTTCTTCCAGGGTCAGTCTTGGAAGGTTGCATTTTTCTAGGAAGTTGTGCATTTCTTCTAGATTGTCCAATTTATTGGCATATAATCTTTCATAGTATTCTTGAATTATTTATATTTCTGTGATATCCATTGTGACTATTCCTTCTTTGTTTCAGATTTTGTTTATTTGTGTATTCTTTCTTTATTTCATGCTAAGTCTGGCTGGGGGTTTATCTACTTTGCTTATTTTCTCAAAGAACCAGCTCTTGGTTTCAATGTTTTATTTTTCTATTGTTTTATTCTTCTCTATTTTATTTATTTCTTCTCCGATCTTTATTATATCCCTCCTTCTACTAACTTTGTATTTCATTTGTTCTTTTTCTGGTTTCTTTGTGAATTTAGACTGAGATTGTTCTTGTTTCTTGAAGTAGTCCTGTGTTGCTATGTACTTCCCTCTTAGTACCACTTTTGCAGCATCCCACAAGTCTTGGACTGTTGAATTTTTGTTTTCATTTGTCGCTATGTATTGCTTGATTTCTGTTTTAGTTTGTTCATTGATCCATTGATTATTTAGAAGCATGTTTTTAGCCTCCATGTGTTTATAGGTTGTTTTGTTTTCCTCATGTAATGTATTTCTAGTTCATATCATTGTGGTCTGAGAAGTTGCTTGATACAATATCAATCTTTTTGCATTTATTGAGGCTCCTTTTGTGGCCTAATATGTGATCCATTCTGGAGAATGTTCCATGTACACTTGAGAAAAATGTTTATTCTGCTGCTTTTGGATGGAATGTTCTGTAGATATTTGTTAAGTCCATCTGATTTACTGTATTGCTCAGTGCCTCTGTTTCCTTATTTACTTTATGTCTGGTTGATCTTTTTATTGATGTGAGTGGTGTGTTAAAGTCTCCTAAAATGAATGTGTTGCAATCTATTGGCTTCTTTAATTCTCTTAATATTTGTTTTATGTGTTTAGGTGCTCCTATATTGGGCGCGTAAATATTTATAATTGTTATAAACTCTTGTTGGACTGATCCTTTTATCATTATGTAATGTCCTTCTTTGTCTCTTGTTACTTTCTGTTTTGAAATCTATTTCTTCTGATATAAATCTGCTAATCCTGCTTTTTTCTCCCTATTTTTTTGCATGAAATACCTTTTTCCATCCCTTCTCTTTTAGTCTGTATATGTCCTTTGGGTTTGAAATGAGTCTCTTACAGGCAGCATATAGACAGGTCTTGTTTCTTTATCTATTCTGCCACTCTATGTCTTTTGATTGGCTCATTCAGTCCATTTACATTTAAGGTAATTATTGACAGGTATGTACTTATTGCCATTTTATTAATTGTTTTCTGGCTGTTTTTATAGTTTCTTTCTGTTGCTTTCTTTCTCAAACTCTTTTCTTGTTCTTTGATGGTGTTCTTTAGTGTTGTGGTTGGATTCCTCTTTTTTAATTTTTTGTGTACCTTTATAGGCTTTAGGTTTGTGATTATCATAAGATTCAAGGATAGCTCTATAACAGTCTATACTGAGTTTATTATTGCTGTATTTCAAATACAACCTAAAATTGCTTCTTTTTTTCTTCTTCTTCCTCCTCCACACTTTATGTATTGGATGTCATAATCTGCACTTCTTGTGTACATCTTGACCGATTTTGTGTATTACTATTTTTGTTTTGTTTTAGTTTATAACTTTCTTGGTAATTAATTGGTCTAGTATCTTTACTCTCAGTTCATTTTCACTAGTGAAAACTGTTTAGTCTGAGGAACATTTCCATCTACAGCAGTACCTTTAACATATCCTGTAATGCTGGTTTAGTGGTTATAAATTCATTGAGTCTTCATTTATCTAGGAATTGCTTAATCACTGCTTCAAATTTAAATGATAATCTTGTTGGGTAGAGGATCCTTCGTTGAAGGTCCCTCTGTTTCAACACATTAAATATTTTATGCCACTTCCTTCTGGCCTGTAAAATTTCTGCTGAGAAGTCTGCTGATAGCCTGATGGGATTTCCTTTAAAAGCAATCTTTTTTCTCTCTCAGGCTGCTTCAGTACTCTCTCATCCTTAATCTTTGTCATTTTAATGATTATGTCTTGACGTTGTCTTCCTGGGGTTCCTTTTGTTAGGGGCTCTCTGTGCTTCCATTATCTGAGTGTCCATTTCCTTCCCAGATTGATGAAATAATTGTTGAAAAATTCCCCAAGTAGACTTTCTATCCTTCTCTTTCACTCTTCTCCTTCTGGTATGCTTATTATGTGAATGTTGTTGCATTTGGATTGATCACATAGCTCTCTTAGCATTCTTTCATTCCTTGAAATTCTTTTTTCTCTCTGTTCCTCAGCTTTGTTGCATTCCTGTTCTCCAGTTTCCATCTCATTCATTGCCTCCTCTGCTTGCAGCAATCTGCTATTCATTCCCTCCACTGTATAATTCATTTCAGTATTCTTCATCTCAGTAGCTCTTTTTCAGCTTTTGTATCCTTTGTTGAAATCCTCCCTGAGGTCTTTAATACTTTTTTGCAGATCAGTGAGCATATTTATGACTTTTACTTTGAAATCTTTATCAATAAGATTGGTAATCTCCATCTCATTTAGACTTCTTTCTGGTATCATCCTGTAGTTTTGTTTGGAACATATTCCTCCTCATTTTGTTAGCACTTATATTTCTTCTTTTGTATTAAATGGATCTGCTATGCTTCCTGGTCTAGCAAGTAATGACTTTATGAAGAACCATCCTGTGGTTCCCAGAAGATGAAGACTTTATTTTCCAGTGGCTTGCTCTCCTTTGAAATGGATCTCCATTTGCTGTTGGTGGGCAATGGACAAGGCAGACATTCTGTCTGTCTTCCAGAAGTGGGCTCAGTCTGCTTAGGCCAGCAGTTTGCCTCAGCTGGCCCTTTGTGACCAAAGCAGTGTCTTCTTTTGAGATCATTGTGGGTGGGGCCACCCTCTGCCTGCCTTGCAACAGAGGAGATGCCCTGGAGAGAGGGCAGAGTGGTTGTGCGGCTCTGGGGCAGGGCCAGACAAGGCAAGTTACATAGTGGTGGTGCACACTTCAGCAGCAAGGCGCCAGCACCAGGCTTGACCACCTGCAGGGAGAAGGAGTTCTTGGAGATGCTCCTGCAGGAGCCACCCAAGTTGGGATGAGAGAGGAAAGCTGGGAGAAACTCCCTCTGCTTGCCAGGCAGTAAAGTCTGACACTGCTAGGCCAATTTGGCTGGCACACTGGCAGTGTGCAGGAAAGCACCTCATAGCTGAGCTGCTATCAATGTAGGCAGAATGTTTGTGACTCCCAAGAGTGCCCAAACTGTTGGGCCATGGGAGGCATGGGATGGTATATCTACCTGCACTTTCTCCTGAAGAAAGAACTCTATCCAACCCTTGCTCCTCTGGTACCCCTCCCACTGCTGGCAAATCTTTCAAACTGCTGCCTCTGCTTAGGGTCTCAGTGGACCAGTAGAGCATGCCTATCCTCCACAAGTGACTGGAGTCTCAGCCTCCCCAGGTATTCCACCTGTCCCTGGTGTCCAACCCCACTAATCACCAGAACCCAATGCAATATGGACTTATGCTCCCAAAGCTAATCTTCAGGGCCATGTGAACAGAGTTCCCAAGCACCTATCCTCTTTCTGCTCTGTTCCTCTTCCTCCCACCTGTGGGCTGAGATGAGGGAAGGGCTTGGGTCCTGCTGGATCATGGACCTGCCACTTTACCCTTTTCTGTGTGGTCTTCTCTTCTTCTCCGGGTACAGGTAGTCTGTTTTGCAGTTTCCACATCATTTACAGGTTTAATTGTATTTACTGTAGTTCCTTCCTTGGTGTGTTTGTGGGAGAAGGTTTCCACCTTGCCTTCCTTTTTTCCATCCCACCACATACCATTTTGCAATTCAAACTTAACTTCAATGTTGTAAATTCCATGCCTTACCACATTAAATTAACAACTTGGTACAGATTCTCATTCTTTTTCAGGATGTAAAGTTGCAGATCATTTTCCCATTATATTAGGCAAGTCAAACCTTTACAGATTGTGGAGACAGTAATTTGACATCACTATATTATTTAGCTAAATGTTGAAATATGTCCTGAGCACCTACTATGTGTTTTGCTCATCCCTCAGTTTTGGAGCACACCACTATATAAAATAGTATTAAAAAAACCTTCTTCTGAGACACAGTTTAGTTGAATGGGGGCAGAAAACTAATAACATTTAACATATTGAGAAAAACAAAGCAGGAAAAAGGGATGAGGTCTACAGAAAACAGGACTAGTTGCATTTTTTTAAACTTACATAGTTAACTTACAACATTAGTTTCAAGTGTACAACATAGTGATAATTGCATTTTTAAATAGGCCATAGGCAAGAATTACTCAGATATTTTTAGATAAAAACCTGTAGAATGAACAGGAGAAGCCACATTTTTCTCTGAAGGGGAAACACAGAGAACAATGGGCAATGGGCCTTAAGTGTATTTGGCATGTTTGAGTAATAGCAAGTAGGCCAAGGATATTGGAACAGAATAAATAAAAAGAAAAATAGTAGTAAGTAAGAGATAAAAGGAGAAGGTGGTGGGCTTATGGTGTGACACATTGTATTCTATATGAATGACACCTCTAAGGTTGTGTACTTGTTCATGGCAACTCTGGGGTGGCTGGATTATGCAGGATTTTGTGGAGTCCTAAAATGACTTTGGCTTTTACTCTAAGTAAAATGAAGATACTGGAAGATGTTGAGCAGTACAGTAAAGTGTTCAGACTTAAAATTTAGCAGGATTATACTGGCTGCTTAATCTTATTTAATTTTTTAAGAATGGAAAGATTAGAAATTAAAGAGGAAACCAGGAATTCCAACAGGAGGAAATTGAAATCCAGAAAAGCTTGAATAAAGGAGTAGAAGTGGAAATTAAGAGAAGATATTGAAATCTGATTAGATTTTTCAAGAGTTGGTGATTAACTAGAAGATGAAAGAGAAGAGTTAAGGACTGCTCCAGGGTCTTTGGTCTGAGAACTCAAAGAGTTAGTCTGCCATTAATTGAAGTGGGAAACACTTCAGGAAGAATGAGTATTAAGGTGAAAAGCTCTGGGCTCTTTTTGGGTATGTTAATACGAGATGTCTATTAAATATCCAAATGAAGATGTTAAATGACATTTGGATGATGATCTGGAATCAGGGAGAAGTCTGGAATGGACATATACATTTGAAAGAATAGATTTCAGAGAGAGAGAAAGTGTTTAAACCATAAGACTAGATAAAAATCACCAAACAAGGACTGAATGCACTGAAAAGTATCAGATCTCAAGTACCCAATTTTTGGTCTCACCTATATGGTTTATGACAAGTCACTGTGGCTCCAGCTTGACATAGGCAAAAAATATATATATATTGCCTCTTCTATGTCATAAATTCAGTGCAAAAACAAGTAAGATAGTATCGTATTGTAAAGCATGCTAGGAAAAACAAGAAATTTATCTGTATAATTCAGGAGTGCAAATATTTTAATATAGTACTAAACAAATTATGTCAGTTTTAAGTGATTGTCTCTTAGGTTAAAATCCAGCTTCTAAACTCTGCTTTCTCATTTGGGGTCAAAACTCTGCACATAATATTTCTGGTAATTCCTGCAAATAGGACATATTAGAGAAAAACCTTAAAGATGGAGGAGAAAAAAGGGGGCTAGACTTCTCCTTTGGCTTATTTTTGGCTTCCTGTGGTCCGTCCTGTTTCTGTTAGTATCACCACAGCCCTGCTTCTTCAGCCAAGAAACAATGATTTTTTTCTTGTAGCCTCAGTTGAATCTATTTTTCAGTGTTTCCAACACTTGCAGAATCTGCCTTATTATGTGTTCTGAGGGACTGCAGGAACAGCCAGCCATCACTCTCCTCAGTGATCTGGGTCCCAATCTCACAGACTCCTCCTCTGGGCTTGGAGACATCAGCAACATTAGACAAACATCTCCAACCCTGAGACCAGAATTTCACCTTCATGGAGTCCTTTCTGTACATGTCAAAGTTTTAAACATTGTATCTCCTTTCTTTTGTTCTCTCAAATCTAGGAATGACAGCTACTTCTTGCCATTGCTATTTCCATACCTTGTTTTCTTTGTGCCTTTTTTCAGTTCTAAAGATTTAATCAACAATTCTTTATATTGAAATACTTCCACTAAAGTAATTTGTATGGTTTCTATCTCCTAATAATCTTTGACTGACACAATGACATGAGGCCATTGGCATAGAGTGTGGAATTAAAACATTTTAAATAAAAACTTCACACAAAGCAAATACTTTTGAACTGTTGCACTTTAGGATCCTTACAAATAAAATGCATGTCCTTCACAAACAACTAATAAAAATTGTAAAGCAGATGGAAAAATGACAACTGACCTAGAAAACCTGAGAATCCTAAAACGTAAGCCACTAGGGAAGAAAAAACAGAAGCAAGCCAACTTGTACATTAGAACCAAAGAAATATTTCAGCAACTGGAAGCATGGGTATTTCTCAGCAATGAGTTCCCTGGGTTTTCTTTTTGCCTTCTATATGTCAGACTGGTTGCTGAAGCAGCACATAACCTGGAAACACCAAAAGGCACAAATAAAAAATAAAAAATGCTCAACATGTTTTAAAGAATTAAATTCATATAGACTGTGTAATGGAATCAAACTAGAAATCAACAACTAAAAGGCAATATGAAAATCAACACCTAAAAACTAAACAACATGGTTCTGAGTAACCCAAAAGTTAAAGGGAAATTTCAGAGGAAATTAAAAAATACATTGAATTGAGTGAAAATTAAAATACAACATTTTTAAATATGTGGGACACAACTAAAGTAATATTAAGAGAGAAATTACCATATGAAATGCTTACATTAGAAAAAAAGGAAAGTTTTCAAACCAAAAATATAATTTCTTACCTCAAGAAACTAAACAATAAGAGCAAAATAAGTCCAAAGCAGAAGGAAGGAAATAGTAAAGAGCAGAATTAAATGAAACTGAAAACAGAAACAATTGAGAAAATCAGTGAAACCAAAAGCTGGGTCTTTGAAAAAATATTAAGAAAGGACAATCTTCAACAGATGTTGAAGAAAAAAAAGATAAGACACAAAAAGCAATATCAGGAAGGAAACAGAAGATATCATTACAGACACTGCAGACATCAAAAGAATAATAAAAGAAAACTATGGAAAACTCTCCACACATAAATTTGACATAAATTCAGATGAAATGGACCAAATCCTTGAAAACCATAATCCACAATTCATATAAAGGAAAAAAGTTTGCAAGATCCCATAACTATTAAAGAAACTGAATTAGTAATTACAAAACCAAAAAAAGACATTTCTAGGCCCAGATATTGTGTTGGAATGTTGAAGGAAAAGTTAATTCTATACCAATTCAACACAATTTTTTTCTAGAAAATAAATGAAAGGCAACATGACCCAATCATTTTATGAAGGCAGTAATATCTTGATTCCAAAGACAGTATAGAAAATCAAATTACATGCCAATATTCCACATTAATATAGCTACGAAAAAGCTAACAAAATAATAAAAAATAGACTTAAGCGATACATGAAAAGAATTACATACCATGACCATATGGTATGTTTATTCCAAGAAGGTAAGGCTGATTATATATTAGAAAATCAATCTATGTAACCCACCATCCTGATAGACAAAAAAAGAAAAACTGTATGATCATATTAATTGATGCAGAAAAGACATTTCACAATATCCACTACCCATTCAAACTAAAAATTCTCAAAATACTAGGCATAGAAGGTAACTTTCTCTACTTGATAAAGAGCATCTACAAAAAACCTCCAGTAGACATATTTAATAGTGAAAGACTGAAAGTTTTCCCCAAAGATCACAACAAGGCAAGGATATATGCTCCCATCAGTTCTATTCAGCATAGTTCTGAAACTTTTAGCTAGTGCATTAAAACAAGTAAAGGAGGAAAAGGCATACAGAGAAGAAAGAAAGAAAACTGTGCCTATTTGCAGATGACATAATCATCTTTATAGAAAATGCAAAGAAATTTATTAGACTACTGAGTTCAGCAAGGTCACAGAATATACGATCAACATACAAAATCAGTTGTACACGCTATCAATGGACACCAAAATTAAAAATAGAATGCATTTGCCACCACTTCAAAAAGAAAAGAAATGCTTAGATATACATTTTACACAAACAGGATCTTTATGCTGAAAATTACGAACTGCTGATGAAAGATCTAACTAAATGGGGAGACATAGTGTGTCATGGATTGAAAGACAACATAGTAAAGATGTCCACATTGATGAAGTTTATCATAAGTACTATAAAAATACAAGCAAGATTTTATATCTAGACAAAACTATTCTAAAATATGTGTAATGGCAATGAAACTGCATATCCAAAATGATTCTGAAAAATAAAAAAATGGGAAGAATTATTCTACCCAATTCTAAATTTTATTATAAGGCCAGAGTAACCAAGACTGTGTGATACTGACAGATACACATAGATCAGTGGAACATCATATAGAACCCAGAAATGGACCCACACAAGTACAGCCAATTGGTTGTCTGCAAAGGTGCAAAAACAATTCAATAGAGGGTGTATAGTATTCTCAAAAACTTCCGGTTCATGGGGATCCACTGGCAAAAGAATGAACCTATCTAAGCCTCATAACATACATGAAAATCTGAAAGATCAAAGATTTAAATGTAAGATATAAAGCAATAAAAATGTAGAAGAAAATATATGAGAAAATCTCTATAACTATAGTTACATTATTTTCAAAATGGGTCACTCCATAAAAAAAGAAAAACAACAAGAATATAGGAAACTTGGACATTATCAATTTAGTACACTGAACTTACAGAACATTTATAAACATTTATAGAACATTCCACTGAACATTGCAGGATACACATTCTTTTCAAATTCACTCACAATGCTTAACAAGAAAGACCATATGCTGACCATGGAACAACTCTCAATACAAGTAATCAAATAGAGAATATAGTCAATAATATGGGACTATCTTTCTATGGAAATAGATGGTGACTTCACTTGAAATGATGAACATTTCATAATATATGTTGTAGTTCTGAAACCAGTATAATATTATATATTAACTATAATTGAATGTAAAAAAAAATTCTCCAGGGTTAAAAAAATAATAAAAGCAATCAACCACCATGGAATTAAATTTGAGTCCAGCAACATTAAGGTATCCAAAATCCCCCCAATGCATAGAAACTAAATAAAATACTTATAAATAATTCATGAATCAAAGAGGAAATCAAAGAAAGGGAAAATGGGAAGTATTTTGAACTGAATCAAAGTTTTGGGGATGTAGCCAAAACAGTACTTATTAGAAAGCTTATAGTACTACTTTAAGAGAAAAGAGGAAAAATCTCAAGTCAACAACCAAAAGTTCCACCTTAGAAAACTAGAAAAAGAAGAGAAAATCAAATACAAATAAGTGGAAGGAACAATAGAATGGATATCTGTAAAATACAAATCAGAAAATCTATATAGTAAATCTATAAAATCAAACACTGGTGCTTTAGTAAGACTGATAAACTTCTAACCAGAATTGTCTGAGAGAAAAAATAAATAAAAAAAAATTAACAAGTATCTGAAATAAGTAAGGTGACATGTTATAGATTCTATAAATATTAAAATAAGAGAATATTACAGAAAATATATCCTTATAAATTTAATATAGATAAAATGGACAAAGTTTTTGAAAGACAACAATTACCAAAACTGATGAAAGAGGAATTACCTTTTCATAGCCCTATATCATTGAAAACATTAAATTTATAGCTAAAAATCTTCCTGCAAAGAAAATTCAAGTCCCAGATAGATACACTGATGAATTCTATCAAAAATTTAAGAAATACTTCTAGAGATGGGATTAAAGATGGCGGCATGAGAGGTGAGACACACGCTTCCTCCTAAAACCGCATATAATACAAAAATACAATTAATATAACTAATCCTGAAAGAGCAACAGGAAAGAGGACTGCGCCAGACTGAACACACCTGGAGAAAAGAGCAGACTTAGCAGAACAGGGTAACGTACCAAAGCTGTGGTCCAGCAGGAACCAAACCCTTCCCCCACCCCACCTCACAGGCAGGAGGAAGAGAAATGGAGCAGGGAGTAAGTGGAGTCCTGGGACTGCTGAATACCTAATTCCAGAGATCTGCTCTGGGAGCCCAAATCTATGTTTCATGGTGCTTGCATGATACTCTAATGATTACGGGGTTGGAAAGCTAAGACAGGGAGAATTCCTGGGGAGACTGAGATCCCAGCCATTTGTGGAAAGCAGGGATCCATATCTGGCTGCTCCGGGACAAAACAAAGGTGGCCTATCTGAGAGACTACCTAACAAGGAAGCCCTTAGCAAGAGGGCTGTTAAAGGGGCAAGGATTGCACAGAGCTTACTGCTCAGGAGAGAGGACAGGTAGACAAAATTGTCTGGGTGCACCCTGTCCAACAGGTTGCAAACTTAGCCATATAGACTCTCATATTTAAGGAGGTAAAAGAAATCTTCCTCCTTAGGTGATCTTCAGGTGCTCCAGCTCCCTGGCTGGCTACACAGCTCTAAGGACCCCCTCCCTGATACACAGCCTAATGCACCTTTCTCTAAGCCAGCCCCACCTGGCTCACAAACTGGCAAACCTTACCCTGGTGTTAGGCCAGCCAGAGGGAGGATCTGTCTACAGCAACTACAAACACAAAGCATAAAGGCTTATACCTGTGTGCTCGGCCCACTGGTTCAGGCAGTGAAAACAGGCATAGCAGCCAGGAAGCAGGAAACAGCTCTTTCCTCCACCTAGGCACAAATAACACTCCTCTGCAAACTCCAACATTCCTTCAGGGGCTGAGAAGCTCCAGGAAGTAGAGCTTCTGGGCACCAGAGGGCGCCATATACAAATATGAAATGCCAAATGAAACTGGTTTGGAGTAAAATTAGTAATACAACTCTGAAGAAAGATTTAAATGACATCAACCTCATGACTCTTCCTGAAAGGGAGTTCAAAATAAAAATCATTAACATGCTCATGGAGGTATGGAAAGACATGCAAGAACTCAGGAATGAAATCCAGTCGGATATCCAATCATTGAAGAACACAATGGAGGGTATTAAAAGCAGATTGGATACGGTGGAGGAGATGATAAATGAAATAGAAACCAGAGAAGAGGAATACAAAGAAGCTGAGGCACAGAAAGAAAAAAGGATCCCTAAGAATGAAAGAATATTGAGAGAACTATGAGACCAATCCAAACAGAACAATATTCGCATTATAGGGGTATCAGAAGACCAAGAGAGAGAAAAAGGGAGAGAAAGTGTCTCTGAGGAGGTAATTGCTGAAAACTTCCCCAATCTGGGAAGGAGGTAGTTTCTCAGGCAAGGTGACACACAGATCTCCCAACAAAAGGGACCCAAGGAAGGCAATACCAAGACATACAGTAATTAAAATGGCAAAGATCAGGGATAAGGAAAGACTATTAAAAGCAACCAGAGAGAGAAATAAGATCACATACAAAGGAAAGCCCATCAGGCTATCATCAGACTTCCCAACAGAAACCTTACAGGCCAGAAGGGAGGGGCATGATGTATTTAATGTAATGAAGCAGAAGGGCCTCAAACCAAGAATACTTTGTCTGGCAAGATTACCATTTAAATTTGAAGGAGGGATTAAACAATTTCCAGATAAGCAAAAGCTGAGAGAATTTACATCCCACAAAAAATCTCTACAGTGTATTTTGGAGGGACTCCTATAAATGGAAGTGTTCCTAAGGTTTAATAGCTGTCAAGATAGGTAATAAAACCACAGTAAAGAGAGTAGAACAGCTAATTACTAAGCAAATGCAAAATTAAATTAACTACCCCCAAAGTCAATCATGGGACAGACAAAGAGTACAGAATATGATACCTAATATTTAGACTGGAGGAGGAAGAAAAAAAAAGAACTTTTAGATTGTGTTTGTAATACTATATTGTGAGTTGTTAGACTCTTAGATAGTAAGGAACTTACCCTTGAACCTTTAGTAACCACGAATCTAAAGCCTGCAATGCAAATAAGTACATACCTATCGATAATCACCCTAAATGTAAATGGACTGAATGCACCAATCAAAAGACATAGAGTCACTGAATGGATAAAAAAACAAGACCCATCTATATGCTGCATATAAGAGACTCACTTCAAACCCAAAGATATACACAGACTGATAGTAAAGGGATGGAAAAAGATATTTCAAGCAACTGATAGGGAGAAAAAAGCAGGAGTTGGAGTACTTGTATCAGACAAAACAGACATCAAAACAAAGAAAGTCACAGGAGACAAAGAAGGACATTACATAATGATAAAAGGGTCAATCCAACAAGAATATATAATCATTATAAATATCTATGTGGCCAACACAGGAGCAACGACATATGTGAAACAAATACTAACAGAATTAAAAGGAGAAACAGAATGCAATGCATTCATTCTAGGAGAATTCAACACTCCACTCACTCTGAAGGACAAATCAACCAGACAGAAAATAAGTGACGAGACAGAGGCACTGAACAACACATTAGAACAGATGGACCTAACAGACATCTACAGAATTCTACACCCAAAAGCAGCAGAATATACATTCTTCTCAAGTGCACATGGAACATTTTCAAGAATAGATCATATACTAGGCCACTAAAAGAGCCTTAGTAAATATAAAAAGATTGAAATTGTACCAACATGTTTCTCGGACCACAAAAGTATGAAACTAGAAATAAATTATGCAAAGAAAATGAAAAATCCCACAAACATATGGAGGCTTCACAACATTCTCCTAAATAACCAATGGATCAATGACCAAATAAAAACAGAGATAAAGCAATATATGGAGACAAATGACAACAATAATTCAACACCAGAAAATCTGTGGGATGCAGCTAAGGCCGTGCTAAGAGGAAAGTATATTGCAATGCAGGCCTACCTAAGGAAAGAATAACAATCCTATATGAGCAGTCTAAACTCACAATTAACGAAACTAGAAATAGAAGAAAAAATGAGGCCTAAAATAAGTAGAAGGAGGGACATAATAAAGATAAGAGCAGAAATAAAAAAAATTGGAAAAATAAAACAATAGAAAGAACCAATGAAGGCAAGAGCTGGTTCTTTGAGAAAATAAACAAAACAGATAAAACCCTAGCCAGATTTATCAAGAAAAAGGAGAGCCTACTCATATAAACAGAACCAGAAATGAGAAAGGAAAAATCACGATGGATACCACAGAAATAAAAAGAATTATCAGAGAATACTATGAAAAATTATATGCTAACAACTGGATAACCTACAAGAAGTGGACAACTTTCTAGAAAAATACAACCTGCCAAGGCTGACCCAAAAAGAAACAGAAAATCTCAACAGACCTATTACCAGCAACAAAATTGAACTGGTAATCAAAAACCTACCTAAGAACAAAATGCATGGACCAAATGGCTTCACCGCTGAATTTTATCAAACATTTAGTGAAGACCTAATACCCATCCTTCTTAAAGTTTTCCAAAGAGTAGAAGAAGAGGGAATAATTTGAAACTCATTCTACGAGGCCAGCATCACTTTAATACCAAAACCAGGCAAAGACACCACAAAAAAAGAAAATTACAGACCAATATATCTGATGAACATAGAGGCAAAAATACTCAACAAAATATTAGCAAACCGAATTCAAAAATACATTAAAAAGATCATTCATCATGATCAAGTAGGATTTATTCCAGGAATGCAAGGATGGTACAACATTCGAAAATCCACAAACATCATCCACCACATCAACAAAGAGAAGGACAAAAAACTCATGATCATCTCCATAGATGCAGAAAAAGCATTTGACAAAGCATTTGTATATAAAAAACCCTAAAGAATCCACTCTAAAACTACTAGAACTAGTACCTGATTTCAGCAAAGTTGCATGACACAAAATTAATACACAGAAATCTGTTGCATTCCTATACACTAATGATGAACTAGTAGAAAGAGAAATCAGGAAAACAATTCCATTCACAACTGCATCAAAAATAATAAAATACCTAGGAATAAACCTAACCAAGGAAGTGAAAGACCTATAGTCTGAAAACTACAAGACACTCATGAGAGAAATTAAAGAGGATACAAATAAATGGAAATACAACCCGTGCTCATGTATAGGAAAAATTAATATTGTCAAAATGGACATCCTGCCCAAAGAAATCTACAGATTCAATGCAATCCCTATCAAAGTACCAACAGCATTCTTCAATGAACTAGATAAAATCGTTTTAAAATTCATATGGAAGCACAAAAGACCCCGAATACCAAAGCAATCCTGAGATGGAAGAATAAAGCTAGAGGGATTATGCTCCCCAACTTCAAGCGCTATTACAAAGCCACAGTAATCAATGCAATTTGGTACTGGCACAAGAACAGAACCATAGACCAATGGAACAGACTAGAGAGCCCTGATATAAACCCAACCTTATATGGTCAATTAATATATGATAAAGGAGCCATGGACATACAATGGGGAAATGACAGCCTCTTCAATAGCTGGTGTTGGCAAAACTGGACAGCTACATGCAAGAGAATGAAACTGGATTATTGTTTAACCCCATACACAAAAATAAACTCGAAATGGACCACGGACCTGAATGTAAGTCATGAAACCATAAAACTCTTAGAATATAACATAGGCAAAAATCTCGTGAATATAAACACGAGCAACTTCTTCCTGAGCGCATCTCCTTGAGCAAGGGAAACAAAAGCAAAAATGAATTCATGAGACTACATCAAACTAAAAATTTTCTGTATGGCAAAGGCACCATCAACAGAACAAAAAGGCATCCTACAGTATGGGAGAATATATTTGTAAATGACATATCCAACAAGGACAAGGGGTTAACATAAAAAATATATAAAGAAGGTACATGCTTCAACACCCAAAAAGCAAATAACCCTATTAAAAAAATGGGCAGAGGATATGAAGAGACAGTTCTCCAAAGAACAAATTCAGATGGCCAACAGAAACATGAAAAGATGCTCCACAATACTAATCATCAGGAAATGCAAATTAAAACCACAATAAGATATCACCTCACACCAGTAAGGATGGCCAGCATCCAAAAGACTAAGAACAACAAAAACTGGCGAGGATGCGGAACCCTCCTACACTGCTGGTGGGAATGTAAGCTAGTTCAGCCATTGTGGAAAGCAATATGGAGGTTCCTCAAAAAACTAAAAATACAAATACCATTTGACCCAGGAATCCCACTCCTTGGAATTTACCCAAAGAATACAACTTCTCAGATTCAAAAAGACATACACACCCCTATGTTTATTGCAGCACTTTTTACAATAGTCAAGTTATGGAAGCAACCTAAGTGTCCATCAGTAGATGAATGGATAAAGAAGAAGTGGTACATATATACAACGGAATACTATTCAGCCATAAGAAAGAAACAAATCCTACCATTTGCAACAACATGGATGGAGCTGGAGGATATTATGCTCTGTGAAATAAGCCAGGCAGAGAAAGACAAGTGCAAAATGATTTCCCTCATTTGTGGAGTATAACAACGAAGCAAAACTGAAGGAACAAAATAGCAGCAGACTCAGAGACTCCAAGAAAGAACTAGTGGTCACCAAAGGGGAGGGGTGTGGGAGGGTGGGTGGGGAAGGTGGGAGAAGGGGATTGTAGGGTATTATGTTTACTACACATGATGTGGGGAATTTCAGGGTAAACAGTGTAGCACAGAGAAGGCAAACAGTGAATATGTTGCATCTTACTACACTGATGGACAGTGACTGAATTGGGGTATGGGTGGGTGCTTGATAATATTGGTAAATGTGGTAAACACATTTTTTTTCATGTGAAACCTTCATAAGAGCATATATCAATAATACCTTAATAAAAATTTTTAAAAAGAAATAATTCTAACTTCACTTAGAGCAGCATTACTTCAACACAAGAGTCATTTCAGAATAACAATGACCACGATAATTTCTAGATGTATAGGAATATTCCTTGTAAACATGGAGATAAAAATTTTAAATTAATAATTTAGCAAATTGAATGTAACAAAATAAAAAAGGGTACTTGCATCATGAAAAAGAAGCATTTATTTCAGGGATGCAAAATTTATTTAACATTTAAAAAATCAACCATTTAATTTACCATATTTAACAGACTGAAAAAGCAACAATTATATGGTCATCTCATAAAAAAATAACTGAGAAAAATCTAACATCCATCTCTCAAACATTTTTAACAAATTAGTAAGAGAAGAGAGCATTTTCAACCTGAATAAGGAGCATCTATGAAAAGACTTGGTGGGTAAAAGAGTGAATGCTGTTTTCATAAGTTCAGGGAAAAAATACAGAAATTTGCTCTCACCACTTCAATTCAACATTGTACTGGAGAGTCATGTTATCAAACTGGGAGAATAGGAGGTCCCGATCTCAGCCTTCCCCCAGAAACACCAATTTGGCAACCAATCACAGACAAAAATACCTTTTACAGGACCTTCAGGATCCAGGTAATAGGTTGCAACATGCCCTAGAGGCCCAAGATCATGAAAAGCTGCTTTGAGAAGGAAGATCCATGCCTGAATAGTAGACTCACCAACACACCTGGTTTCAGAACAATAGCACCCTGTCTCATTATGGACACAGCTTCGTCTCTACTCATTCCAATGGTAATTTTTTTTAATAAATGGGAAAAAATCAAAATTATTTGGGGCCAAATAGCCAAAGAAATAGGGAACATGAATAACATGGATTTCAAAATATATTACAAAGCCATAGTAATCAAAACAGTATGGCACTAGCATAGAAACAGATATAAAGAGCAATGGAATAAAAATAAAGATTCCAGAAATAAACCTATGCAGATACAGTCAACTGATTTTTGACTCAGATGCCAAGAATACACAACATGGAATATATAACCTCCTCAGTAAATGGTGTATGGAAAATTGGATATCCATATTCAAAGTATGAAAACAGACTGTTATTTCACATCATTTACCAAATCAAGTAAAAATGAATTAAATACCCAAACATACGACCTGAAACAATTAAACTCTTAGAAGAAAACATAAGGGAAAATCTATAAGATATTGGACAAGGCAATGATTTCTTAGACATAGCACCAAAAGCACAGACAAAAAAAGCAAAAACAGACAAATGGGGCTATATCAAACTAAAAAGCTTCTTCAGCAAAGGAAAACATCAATAAAATAATAAGAAAACCTACAGAATGGAAGAAAATATTTGTAGATCATATATCTAGTAAGAGGTTAAAAAATAACTCATGAAACACAATAGAAAAACAAAGAAAAAATAAATAAAAAATGGAGTATGGACCTGAACAAACGTTTCACCAAAGGAACATAAAATTTCCAATATGTATATGAAAATATGCTCAATATCACTAATTGTCATGGAAATGCAAATAAGAAGCACAATGAGAAATTACCTCATACCTGTTATGATGGCTATTATCAAAAAAATGAAAGACAACAATATTGGTGAGGATGTAGAGAAGAGGGAACCCTTGTACACTGTTGTAGGGAATGTAAATTGATATCACCACTATGAAAAACAGTGTGGAGGTGCCTCAGAAAATTAAAAATAGAACTACCATAAGATCCAGCAATCCCTCTTCTGGGCATATAGCCAAAGAAAACGAAATCTGGATCTCAAAGAGATCTCTCATTTCCACGTTCATTACAACATTATTCACAATAGCCAAGATATGGAGAGAAAAAAACAACAAATAAATGACCATCAATGGATAAAGGAAATGTGGTATGTACATACAATGGAATATTATTTAGCCTTAAATAAAGAAGGAAATCCTGCCACTTGTGACAACATGGATGGACCTGGAGGACATTGTGCCAAGTAAAATAAGCCAGACACAGAAAGACAAATACTGCATGATCTCACTTACATGTAGAATCTAAAATAGTCAAACTTATAGACACAGAGAAAAGAATGGTGGTTGTCAGCAGCTGGAGAGGGGGAAAATTGTGAAGGTGTTGGTCCAAAGGCATAAAGTTTTAGTTACACAAAATAAATAAGTTCTGGAGTACAACTGCATAGTACCTAAGATTAACACTGTATTGTACACTTAAAAATGTCCTAAAGTGGTAGATTTTATGTGAAATGCTCTGATCACAAAAGGAAAAAAAACAAAAAAGAGGAGGAAACTTTCAGAGGTAATGGATAAGCTTCTGGCATTGATAGTGAGAATGGTTTCATGGTATATGTTTATCTCCAAACACATCAAGTTGTATACCTTAATATCTACCACTTTTTCTATGTCAGTCATACCTCAATAAAGCAGTTTAAAAAATTGTACTAGTTCTACATGGTAATCTAAGTCAAGAAAAATAAAAAACACAGCCATATTAGAAATAGAAACTGTCTATTCACAGACAATACATTACCTTTATAGAGAATCCAGTGGGATCCACAAAAAAGCTATTAGAATTAATAAATCAGTTGTACAAGATGAATATACAGAAATCAGTTGTTTTTTTATACTAGCAGCAGGCAGTCTGACATTGAAGTTTTTTATACAGTTGAAAAGTTCATCAAAAATATAAAATGCTTTAAGACATATATGACAAAATAGGTGTAAAAATAAAACTTCAAATATTTCTCAGAAAAATTAAATACCTAAATAAATGTAGTGATATACCATGTTCATGTAACAAAAGGCTCAATATTACTAAAACGTAAGTTCTCCCCTAACTAATGTTTAAATACACTACTTCATAAACATTAAGATTTACTCCTTGAAAGACCTTGCTAAAAAATAAAAAAGGCAAGCCATAGACCTGGAAAGGTATTTGCAAGTCATATATCTGACAAAAGACTTATATCCAAAATATGTGAAGAACTCTCAAAACTCAATAAAAAACAATCCAATGTTTAAAACGGACAAAAGATTTGAATAAAGAAATGTGTGTATGAATGTCATATAAACATGAAAATATCCTCAACATTATTAGTTAGTAGGGAAATGTACTTTAAATCACAGTGAAATTCTATCTCCCTATTAGAATGTCTAAAGTTAAAAAGACAAATATTACCAAGTGTTTCAGTATATAGAACAACTGGAAGTCTCATACACTGCTGATAAGAATGTAAAAATGGACTTCTGGGAAGATGGTGGCTGGAGCAGGGCGGCAGAAATCTCCCAAAACTATATATATCTGAAAATACAGCAAATACAACTATTCCTAAAAGAGAGACCAGAATACACAGGAAAGCGCACAGTGTGCAGTTATACCTGAGAGGACACGGCACCCCGCGATGCGGGTAAGATACAGAACCGCGACCCAGGGGACCTGATTAATCACCCACCCCGGTGCACCAGCAGGAGGAGAGGATTCAGAGCCGGGAGGGAGTGGAAGTACACCTCGTGAAACAACCCGCCCCAGTGATCTGCGTGGGGAGTGCCAACACACATCGCGCGGTGTAGCGGAGATTGGAGAGACAGAGGGTGCAGGATATGAGCGGGAATGCGCCAGGGTGCTTGCATCCGGCTCCAGGGAAGGGAATAAAAAAAGAAAGAAAAGCGAGCGCTTTTCTCAGCGGTCTTAAAGAGAAAGGAGCCCAGCGGAGGAGCCATATTGCCCTGACACACTTAGCACAGCAGGCTAGGAGTCCTGGGGAGTTTCGGACGCCTTAGCTGGCGAATGGGAAAGGGTGGCCGCACTTAGACTTCTCACAGAGATCAACAGCCTCCCATTCATTCCCACCCCAGCCAGAGCTATAAAGGGCACTGCGGAGCGGCGTGGCCATGGCTGCGGAATAGTGGAGCAACAGCGCCACCTACAGCATCCCCAAAGAATCTATTCTCAGTGGGTGTTTTTTTTCTTTTTCTTTTTGTTTGGTTGTTGTTGTTTTGTATTGTTTTTTGTTTTGTTTCGCTTTTTGTTTTTCTTCTCTTTCTTTTTTCTTTTCTTTCATTTTTTTATCTTTCTTTCTTTTTTTGTTCTTTTTTCTTTTTAAAGTCTTAAAGAACCCAGCTGACATACGTGGCACCTACCAGCAACCACTTCTATAGCCATGAAAAGACAGAGGACTATGGTCCAGACTAAAATCAACCAGACAACCGCAGAGAGGGAGCCTTAAGGAATGGAAATGCACAATCTTCCTGAAAAAGAATTCAGAATAAAAGTCACAACCATGCTGATGGATCTACAGAGAAATGTGCAAGAGTGAGGGAGGAAGTGAGGGAAGTGAGGAAAGACAATAAGGAAATCAGACATGCGATCGACGGGCTTAACAGCAGACAGGATGAGATGCAAGAGACTGTTAATGGAATACAAATGAGAGAACAGGAATACAGAGAAGCTGAGGCAGAGAGAGATAAAAGGATCTCTAGGAATGAAAGAATATTAAGAGAAATGTGTGACCAATAAAAATGGAACAATGTTCACATTACAGGAGTACCAGAGGAAGAAGAAAGAGAAAAAGGGATAGAAGGTGTCTTTGAAGAAATAATTGCTGAAAACTTTCCCACGCTGGGGAAGGAAATAGTCTCTCAATCCATGAAAGCCCACAGATCTCCCAACACAAGGGAACCAAGGAAGACAACACCAAGACACATAATAATTAAAATGGCAAAGATCAAACAAAGATAAAGACAGAGTATTAAAGGTAGCTAGAGAGAGAAAAAAGATCACCTGCAAAGGAAAACCCATCACACTATCATCAGACTTCTCAACAGAACCTTACAGGCCAGAAGAGAATGGCATGATATATTTAACGTAATGAAACAGAAGGGCCTTGACCAAGAATAATGTATCCAGCATGATTGTCTTTTAAATATGACAGAGGGATTAAACAATTTCCAGACAAACGAAAGTTGAGAGAGTTTGCCTCTCATAAGCCACCACTACAGGATATCTTAAACAGACTGCTCTAGAAGGAAGAACCCGTAAGGCTAAAAAAGATGTCACCAGAGAAAATAAAATCATAGCAAAGAAAGCAGACCATCCAAATACTAACGAAAGGAAAAGAATAAAACACCTACTATAGAAAGAATGGAGGAGGAAGAAAAAGAAGGGAGAGAAATAAAGAAAGATCAGATGGTGTTTACAATAACTTAACAAGAAAGTTAAGTTAGATTGTTAGATAGTAAAGAAGCAACATTTGAAATTTGCTAACAACGAATCTAAAGCCAGCAATGGCAATAAGTACATATCTATCAATAATCACCCTAAATGTAAATGGACTGAATGCAACAATCAAAAGACACAGAGTAACAGAATGGATTAAAAAGCAAGACCCATCTTTATGCTGCTTACAAGACACTCACCTCAAACCCAAAGATATACACAAACTAAAACTGAAGGGATGGAAAAATGTATTTCATGCAAACAATAAAGAAAAAAGCAGGTGTGGCACTACTTGTATCAGAAAAAATAGACTTCAAAATGAAGAAAGTAGCAAGAGATAAAGAAGGACATTACATAATGATAAAGGGGTCAGTCCAACAAGAAGATATAACCATTCTAAATATATATGCAACCAACACAGGAGCGCCAGCATATGTGAAACAAATACTAACAGAATTAAAGGAGGAAATAGACAGCAATGCAGTCATTTTAGGAGACTTTAAAACATCACTCATTCAAAGGACAGATGAACCAGAGAATAAGTAAAGATACAGAGGCACTGAACAACACACTAGAACAGATGGAACTAACAGACATCTACAGAACTCTACACCCAAAAGCAGCAGGATACACATTCGTCTCAAGTGCACATGGAACATTTTCCAGAATAGACCACATACTAGGCCATAAAAAGAACCTCAGTAAATTCAAAAATACTGAAATCCTACCAACCAACTTCTCAGATCACAAAGGTATAAAACTAGAAATAAATTTAGAAAGAAACCAAAAAGGCTCACGAATACATGGAGACTTAACAAAATTCTCCTAATTAATCCATGTGTTAACGACCAAATCAAAACAGAAATCAAAGAATACATGGAGACTAATGACAACAACAACACAAAGCTACAACCTCGGTGGGACGCAGCAAAGGCAGGTCTAAGAGGAAAGTTTATTGCAACACAGGCCTATTTAAAGAAGGAGGAACATTCCAAAATGAATAGTCTAAAGACACAATTACTGAAATTGGAAAAAGAAGAACAAATGAGGCCCAAAGTCACCAGAAGGAAGGACATAATAAAGATCAGAGAAGAAATAAATAAAATTGAAAAGAATAAAACAATAGAAAAAATCAATAAAACCAAGAGCTGGTTCTTTGAAAAAATAAACAAAATACATACCCCTAGCCAGACTCATTAAGAGAAAAAGAGAATCTACACACATAAACAGAATCAGAAATGAGAAAGGAAAATCATGATGGAGCCCACAGAAATACAAAGAATTATAAGAGAATATTATGAGAATCCATATGCTAACAAGCTGGAAAACATAGAAGAAATGGACAACTTCTTAGAAAAATACAACTTCCCAAGACTGACCAAGCAAAAAACAGAAAAATTAAACAGACCAATCACCAGCAACGAAATTGAATCGGTAATCAAAAACTACCCAAGAACAAAACCCCAGGACCAGATGGATTCACCTCTGAATTCTACCAGACATATAGAGAAGAAATAACAACGATTCTCCTTAAAGTTTTCAAAAAATAGAAGAGGAGGGAATACTTCCAAACTCATTCTATGAAGCCAGCATCAATCTAATACCAAAAACTGGCAAAGACCTCACCAAAAAATAAAATTACAGACCAATATCCATGATGAACGTAGATGCAAAAATACTCAACAAAATATTAGCAAACCAAAGTCAAAAATACATCAAGAGGATCATACACCATGATCAAGTGGGATTCATCCCAGGGATGCAAGGATAGTACAACATTCGAAAATCCATCAAAATCATCCACCACATGAACAAAAAGAACAAAAGCCACATTATCATCTCCATAGATGCTGAAAAAGCATTTGACAAAATTCAGCATCCATTCCTGATTAAAACTCTCAACAAAATGGTTATAGACGGCAAGTACCTCAACATCATAAAGGCTATATATGACAAACCCACAGCTAACATCATACTTAACAGCGAGAAGCTGAAAGCTTTTCATCTAAGATCGGGAACAAGACAGGGAGGCCCACTCTCTCCACGGTTATTCAACATAGTACTGGAGATCCTAGCCATGGCAATCAGACAAAATAAAGAAATACAAGGCATCCAGATTGGTAAAGAAGAAGTCAAATTGTCACTATTCGCAGATGACATGATATTGTACATAAAAAACCATAAAGACTCCACTCCAAAACTACTAGAACTAATATCTGAATTCAGCAAAGTGGCAGGATACAAAATTAACACACAGAAATTTGTTGCTTTCCTATACACTAACGATGAACTAACAGAAAGAGAAATCAGAAAAACAATTCCATTCACAATTGCATCAAAAAGAATAAAATACCTAGGAATAAACCTAACAAAGGAAGTGAAAGACCTGTACTCTGAAAACTACAAGACACTCCTAAGAGAAATTAAAGAGGACACTAACAAGTGGAAATTCATTACATGCTCTTGGCTAGGAAGAATAAATATTGTCAAAATGGCTATACTACCTAAAGCAATCTACAGATTCAACGTAATCCCTATCAAACTACCAACAGCTTTCTTCAATGAACTGGAACAAATAATTCTAAAATTCATATGAACCACAAAAGACCCCGAATAGCCAAAGCAATCTTGAGAGGAGGAATAAAACAGGGGGAATTACACTCCCTGACTTCAAGCTCTACTACAAAGCTACAGTAATCAAGACATATTGGTATTCGCACAAAAACCGATCCACAGACCAGTGGAACAGAATAGAAAATCCAAACATTAACCCAAACATATACAGTCAATCAGTGTTTGATAAAGGAGCCTTGGATACAAAATGGGGGATGACAGCTTCTTCAGCAGCTGGTGTTGGAAAAACTGGACAGCTACATGTAAGAGAATGAAACTGGACTACTGTCTAGGCCCATACACAAAGGTAAACTCAAGGTGGATCAAAGACCTGAATGTAAGTCATGAAACCATAAAACTCTTAGAAAAAAACATAGGCAAAAATCTCTTGGACATAAACATGAGCGACTTCTTCACGAACATATCTCCCCGGGCAAGGGAAACAAAAGCAAAAATGAACAAGTGGGACTATATCAAGCTGAAAAGCTTCTGTACAGCAAAGGACACCATCAGTAGAACAAGAAGACATCCTACAGTATGGGAGAATATATTCATAAATGACATATCTGATAAGGGGTTGACATCCAAAATATATAAAGAACTCATGCACCTTAACAAACAGAAAGCAAATAATCCAATTAAGAAATGGGCAGAGGACATGAATAGACACTTCTCTAAAGAAGAAATTCAGATGGCCAACATGCACATGAAAATATGCTCCACATTGCTAGTCATCAGAGAAATGCAGATTAAAACCACAATGAGATATCACCTCACACCAGTGAGGATGGCCAACATCCAAAACACAAACAACAACAAATGTTGGTGAGGATGTGTAAAAAAGGGAATCGTCCTACACTGCTGGTGGGAATGCAAATTAGTTCAACCATTGTGGAAAGCAGTATGGAGGTTCCTCAAAAAACTCAAAATAGAAATACCATTTGACCCAGGAATTCCACTCCTAGGAATTTGTCCTAAGACTGCACCAGTGCAGTTTGAAAAAGACGTATGCACCCCTATGTTTATCGCAGCACTATTTACAATAGCCAAGAAATGGAAGCAACCTAACTGTCCATCAGTAGATGAATGGATAAAGAAGAAGTGGTACACATACTCAATGGAATACTATTCAGCCATAGGAAGAAAACAAATCCTACCATTTGCAACAACATGGATGGAGCCAGAGGGTATTATGCTCAGTGAAATAAGCCAAGCCAAAAAAGAAAAGTATCAAATGATTTCACTCATATGTGGAGTATAAGAACAAAGAAAAAAACTGAAGGAACAAAACAGCAGAAGACTCACAGAACCCAAGAACGGACTAATAGTTACCAAAGGGAAAGGGACTGGGGAAAATGGGTGGGAAGGGAGGGATAAGAGGGGAAAAGGGGCATTATGATTAGCAGACGTAATGTTGGGGGGGGCACAGGGAGGTCTGTACAACTCAGGAAGACAAGTAGTGATTCTATAGCATCTCAGTACGCTGATGGACAGTGACTGTAATGGGGTTGGTGGGGGGGACCTGATGAAGGGGGTAGTTTAATAATCATAATATTGCACATGTAACTGTAGATCAATGATGCCAAAATAAATTATTAAAAAATAAAAAATGAAAAATAAAAGAATGTAAAAATATACAGTCACTATGAAAAACAGTGTAGTCGATTTTTTTCTTTTACAAATTGAAACATATTCCAGTACATGAGCCAGACTTTCCACTCCTACGTATTTATCCAAGAGAAATGGAAGCATACTTTTACCTAAAGATTTATACACTGATACTCATATCAGATTTTTAACAGCCAAAACTGGAAAAGAATCAAACATCCATTAACAGGTGATTGGATAAATACATTGTTTTATATCTATGTTGGAATACTGTTCAGCAATAGAGAGGAATGAACTACTGAAATATATAACATGTATGAATTCCAAAGTTATCATGAATGTAGAAAGTCAGAACAACTCACATAAAGAAAAAATGTATATACGTACGTATGACCATCTATATATAATTCTAAAAACATAATCTAATCTATAGTGACAGAAAGCAAATCAGTGGTTGCCTGAGGATGTGAGACACACAGTAAGAGAAAGAAGTGATTAAAAGGGACAGAAGGAAACTACTGGTGTGATATGTTCATTATCTTCAATGTGCCTGTGGTTTTACTAGGTTTATACATATGTCTACACTTATCAAACTGCTAAATGTGTGCTATTTTATCTATTCCAACTATAACTTAATAAAGCTGTTTAAAAGTATGTACTTTAGCATAAAAGTATGGCATAAAAGCTATGTAATATAATAAAAATAAAATAAATATCTCTGAATTCCATTCAAGTTCCCCTTCTCAAACCAAACTTCCTCCCTTAAGAGGTAACCATTAATTTCTTTTTTGCTATCATTAATGTACAATTACATGAATAACATTATGGTTACTTGACTGCCCCCATTATCAATTCCCAAATACATACACCATGACAGTCAATGTCCATCAGCGTAGTAAGATGCTATAGAACCACTACTTGTATTCTCTGTGTTCTACTGCCTTCCCCATGTCCCCACGTCTACATTATACATGCTAATCATAATGACCCTTTTTCCCCTTATCCCTCCCTTCCCACCCATCTTTTCCAGTCCCTTTCCCTTTGGTAACTGTTAGTCCATTCTTGGGTTCTGTGAGTCTGCTGCTGTTTTGTTCCTTCAGTTTTTCTTTATTCTTATACTCCACAGAGGAGTGAAATCATTTGATACTTGTCTTTCTCTGCCTGGCTTATTTCACTGAGCATAATACCCTCTAGCTCCATCCATGTTGTTGCAAATGGTAGGATTTGTTCTCTTCTTATGGCTGAATAATATTCTATTGTGTATATGTACCACTTCTTCTTTATCCATTCATCTACTGATGGACACTTAGGTTGCTTCCATTTCTTTGCTACTGCCAATAGTGCTATGATAAATATGGGGGTACATATGTCTTTTTCAAACTGGGCTGCTACATTCTTAGGGTAAATTCCTAGGAGTTGAAATCCAGGGTCAAATGGTATTTATATTTTTCGTTTTTTGAGGAACCTCCATACTGCTTTCCACAATGGTTGAACTAATTTGCATTCCCACCAGCAGTGTAGGAGGGTTCCCCTTTCTCCTCATCCTCACCAACATTTATTGCTCTTTGTCTTTTGGATGTTAGCCATCCTAAGTGGTGTGAGGTAATATCTCATTCTGGTTTAAATTTGCATTTCCTGATGATTAGCGCTGTGGAGCATCTTTTCATTTGCCTGTTGGCCATCTGAATTTCTTCTTTAGAGAAGTGTCTATTCATGTCCTCTGCCTATTTCTTAATTTGCTTATTTGCTTTTTATTTGTTGAAGTACGGGAGCTCTTTATATAATTTGGAGGTCAACCCCTTATCAGATACGTCATTTTTTAATATATTCTCCCATACTGTAGGATGTCTTTTTGTTCTGCTGATGGTGTCCTTTGCTGTACAGAAGCTTTTTAGTTTGATATAGCCCCATTTGTTTATTTTTGGTTTTGGTTCCCTTGCCGAGGGAGATATGTTCATAAAGAAGTTACTCATGTTTATATCCAAGAGATTTTTGCCTATGTTTTTTCTAAGAGTTTTATAATTTCATGACTTACATTCAGGTCTTTGATCCATTTTGAGTTTACTTTTGTGTATGGGGTTAGACAATAATCCAGTTTCATTCTCTTACATGTAGCTGTACAGTTTTGCCAACACCAGCTATTGAAGAGGCTGTCATTTCCCCAGTGTATATCCATGGCTCCTTTATGGCATATTAATTGACCATATATGTTTGGGTTTGTATCTGGACTCTCTAGTCTGTTCCATTTGTTTATGGGTCTGTTCTTGTGCCAATACCAAATTGTCTTGATTACTGTGGATTTGTAGTAGAGCTTGAAGTCAGGGAGCATAATTCCCCCTGCTTCATTCTTCCTTCTCAGGATTGCTTTGGCTGTTCAGGGTCTTTTGTGGTTCCATATGAATTTTAGAACTATTTGCTTTAGTTCTCTGAATAATGCTGTTAGTATTTTGATAGGGATTGCACTGAATCTGTAGATTGCTTTAGGCAGGATGACCATTTTGACAATATTAATTCTTCCTGTCCATGAGCATGGGATGTGTTTCCATTAATTGGTATCTTGTTTAATTTCTCTCATGAGTGTTTTATACTTTTCAGAGTATAGGTCTTTCACTTCCTTGGTTAGGTTTATTCCTAGGTATTTTTTTCTTTTTGATGCAATTGTGATTGTAATTGTTTTCCTGATTTCTCTTTCTGCTAGTTCATCGTTAGTCTATAGAAATGCAACAGATTTCTGCAAAATAATTTTGTATCCCACAAATTTGCTGAATTCAGATATTAGATCTAGTAGTTTTGGAGTGGATTCTTTAGGATTTTTTATGTACAATATCATGTATTCTGCAAACAGGGACAGTTTGACATCTTCCTTGTCAATCAGGATGCCTTTTATTTCTTTGTGTTGTCTGATTGTTGTGACTAGGACCTCCAGTACTATGTTGAATAAAAGTCGGGAGAGTGGGCATCCTTGACTTTTCCTGATCTTAAAGGAAAAGTTTTCAGCTTCTCAATGTTAAGTATAATGTTGGCTGTGGGTTTGTCATATATGGCCTTTATTGTGTTGACGTACTTGCCCTCTATACCCATTTTGTTGAGAGTTTTTATCATGAATGGATGTTGAATTTTGTCAAATGCTTTTTCTGCATCTATGGAGATGATCATGTGTTTTTCATCCTTTTACTAATGTAGAGGATGATGTTGATGGATTTTTTAATGTTGTACCATAATTGCATCCCTGGGATGAATCCCACTTGATCACGATGGCTGATCTTTTTGATGTATTTTTTAATTTGTTTGCTAATATTTTGTTGAGTATTTTTCATCTATGTTCATCAGGGATATTGGTTTGTAATTTTCTTTTTTGTGGTGTCTTTGCCTGGTTTTGGTATTAGAGTGATACTGGCCTTGTAGAATGAGTTGGGGAGCATTCCCTCCTCTTCTACTTTTTGGAAAACTTTAAGGAGGATGGGTATTAGGTCTTCACTAAATGTTTGATAAAATTCAGTGGTGAAACCATCTGGTCCAGGCATTTTGTTCTTAGGTAGTTTTTTGATTACCAATTGAATTTCTTTGCTGGTAGTTGGTGTATTCAGATTTTCTCTTTCTTCCTGGGTCAGCCTTGGAAGGTTGTATTTTTCTAAAAAGTTGTCCATTTCTTCTAGGTGATCCAGTTGTTAGCATATAATTTTTCAGAGTATTCTCTCATAATTCTTTGTATTTCTGTGGTGTCCATAGTGACTTTTTCTTTCTCAGTTCTGTTTCTGTTTATGTGAGTAGACTCTCTTTTTTTCTTGATAAGTCTGGCTAGGGGTTTATCTATTTTCTTTTTTTCTCAAAGAACCAGCTCTTGCTTTCATTGATTCTTTCTATTGTTTTATTCTTCTCAATTTTATTTCTACTTTAATCTTTATTATGTCACTCCTTCTACTGACTTTGGGGCTCAGTTGTTCTTCCTTTTCTAGATTCATTAAACGTGCATTTAGACTGTTCACTTGGGATTGTTCTTCTTTCCTGAGGTAGGCCTGTATTGCAATATATTTCCCTCTTAGCACGGCTTTCACTGCATCCCACAGAATTTACAGTGTTTAATTATTGTTGTCATTTGTCTCCATATATTGCTTTATCTCTGTTTTTATTTGGTCATTGATCCATTGATTACTTAGGAGCATGTTTTTACACCTCCATGTGTTTGTGGGCTTTTTCATTTTCTTTCTGTAATTTATTTCTTGTTTCATACCTTTGTGATCTGAGAAGCTGTTGTGTACAATTTCAATCTTTTTGAATTTACTCAGGTTCTTTTTGTGGCTGAGTATATGATCTATTTTTTTAAATGTTCCATGTGCACTTGAGAAGAATGTGTATCCTGTTGCTTTTGGATGGAGTGCTCTGCAAATGTCTGTTAGGTCCATCTATTCTAATATGTTGTTGAGTGCCTCTGTCTCTTTACTTATTTTCTGTCTCGTTGATCTGTCCTTTGGAGTGATTGGTGTGTTGAAGTCTCCCAAAATGAATGCATTGCATTCTATTTCTCCGTTTAATTCTGTTAGTCTTTGTTTCACATATGTAGGTGATCCTTTAGTGTGTGCATAGATATTTATAATAGTTATATCCTCTTGTTGGACTGACCCTTTTATCATTATGTAATGTCCTTCTTTGTCTCTTGTGACTATTTTTGTTTTGAAGTCTATTTTGTCTGATACAAATAGTGCAACTCCTGCTTTTTTTCTCCCTATTAGTTGAATGAAATATCTTCTTCCATCCCTTTACTTTCAGTCTGTGTATGTTTTTGGTTTTGACGTGAGTCCCTTGTACGCAGCATATAGATGGGTCTTTTTTATCCATTCAGTGACTCTATGTCTTTTGATTGGTGTATTCAGTCTATTTACATTTAGTGTGATTATCAATAGGTATGTACTTATTTGCATTGCAGGCTTTAGATTCGTGGTTACCAAAGGTTCAAGGGTAACTCCCTTACTATCTAACAGTCAGATTTAACTAACTTCCCATGCTATTACAAACACAACCTAAAGGTTCTGATTTTGTTTCTGCTTTTCCTTTTTCTTCCTCCTCCATTTTTTGCTATGTTATGAATCGTATTCTGTACTCTTTGTCTACCCCTTGGGTGACATCCATTTAGCCTTAGGACTATGTCCATCTATAGTAGTCTCTCCAATATGCACTGTAGAGGTGGTTTGTGGGAGGTAAATTCTCTCAGCTTTTGCTTATCTGAAAATTGTTTAATCCCTCCTTCAAATTTTAATGATAACCTTGCCAGGTAGAGTATTCTTGGTTCAAGGCCCTTCTGCTTCATTGCATTAAATACATCATGCCACTCCCTTCTGGCCTGTAAGGTTTCTGTTGAGAAATCTGATGATAGCCTGATGGGTTTTCCTTTGTATATGATCTTTTTTCTCTCTCTAGGTGCTTTTAATTGTCTGTCTTTATCCTTGATCTTTGGCATTTTAATTATTATATGTCTTGATGTTGTCTGCCTTGGGTCCCTTTGTGTTGGGAGATCTGTGCACCTCCATGGCTTGAGAGACTATCCCCTTCCCCAGATTGGGGAAGTTTTCAGCGATTACCTCCTCAATAACACTTTCTATCCCTTTTTCTCTCTCTTCTTCTTCTGGTACCCCTATAATGCAAATATTGTTCCATTTGATTGTTCACACAGTTCTCTCACTATTCTTTCATTCTTAGAGATTCTTTTTTCTCTCTGTGCCTCAGCTTATTTGTATTCTTCTTAATTTCTATTCCATTTACCATTTCTTTTAGTACATCTAATCTGCTTTTAAATCCCTCCATTGTATGTTTCATTTCAGATATGGATTTCTGAATGATTGAATCTCCATCTTAAATTCATTCCTGCGTTCTTGAATATTTTTCTGTATCTCCATACGCATGTTTATGATTTTTATTTTGAACTGTCTTTCAGGAACATCGGTGATTTCAGTTTTATCTGGCCCTTTTTCTGGGGTTTGTGAGATTTTTATCTGAACCAGGTTGTTCTGATGTTTCATATTTCTATGTGGTGCCCTCTAGTGCCCAGAAGCCCCAGTCTCTGGAGCTGCTCAGCCCCTAGAGTGAGGTTAGGAGTCATTGGGGAGCGGAGCTCGTGCCTAGGGGGAGGAAAGATCTGTTTTGTGATTCCCATCTGTGGTGCCTGTCTCCAGTATCACAGCCAGTGGTCCAAGCACACAGCTGTAAGCTTCTGTGCTTGCTGTCTCTAGCTGATGTAGGCAGAGCCTTCCTCTGGCTGTCCTGATGCCAGCACAGTGACTGCCAGTTTGCGAGCTGGTGCTGTTTGGCCAGAAGGAAGGCTCAGCAGTCTGTGTGTCACAGTGGGGGCCTCAGAGCTGAGCAGCCACCCAGGGGAATGGAGTGCCTGAAGCTCCTCAAAGTTCCCAACCTGCTGCACAGAGCACGCTCAGACAACCTTGTCCAGCTCGCCCTTCTCCCATGCAGCAAGCTCCATGCAGTCCCCACCCCTTCTGCAGCCCTCTCGCTGCTAGGAAGCCTCTTAGACCGCCTGCCTTTCCTCTGTCACAGAGAGGCCAGATGTGGATCCTGTCCTCCACAAACAGCTGGAATGTCAGTCTCTCAGGCACTCCACCTGTCCCAGCTCCCCAACCTCCAGAGCACCACACAGAGTAGATTACTGCTCACAAAACAGATCTCCAGAGCTAGGTGTTCAGTAGTCCCAGGATTTCATCCCCTCCCCACTCCATTTCTCTTTCTCCCCCGAGTAAGCTGGGGTAGGGTAAGGGCTTTGGTCCCACTGGATCAAGGCTTTCATATGTTACCCTGTTTCATGAGGTCTGCTCTGTTCATTACGTCTGTATGCAGTCTGGATCAGCCTTCTTTCCTGTTGCTGTTTTAGGGTTAGCTGTATTAATTAACTATATTTTTGTACTATTTGTGGTTTTGGGAGGAGTTCTCTGTCTCACCTCTCATGCCGCCATCTTGAATCCTCCATTATTCTTTTTTTTTACATAAATAAAAATTTTATTATATTCCTAAAAAAATATGGGAATGTTTCAGGTCCAAATTAATGAAAAATAGTCATGTTTAAAAACATTTTCAATGTACCACTTCTCACAAATGGTATTAAAAAATAACAAGAATATTAACATCATTATTAAGTCAACGATTTCTATGAGAATTTTAACTATGTTAGTGAGTACTATTTTATCATTTTTACCAATAATTTCTCTTGCAGCCATCTTGTCTGCTAACAGGATTTGAAGCCCTTAAGTACAGGTACTCTCTCAGACTTCTTAATTGTACATCTATCCCCCCAAGCCAAACATTACTCATCTAATTTAGCACAAACTAATTACAGTTTTAACCATGAGAACTCCCAAAATCTTGGAAATAAGGAATGCACCCTATGAATTAAATATTAGGAACCCCAGAGAGTCATATATGAAAGTAAACCCAGAGCTCACTTGTAAAATTTTCATTAAAGAGCTGACAGATTCAAAATTTCAAACAAGTTGTCTTGTTCTTTAGTCTTAGAAAGAGATATGAGATACCATTATCATTTAGTAAGTGGAAGCCTGCTCAACTTTATTGTGTCTATGTAGGAAAGGGGATTAGTGTGATGGTTCATTTTATGTGTCAATATGAGAGCCCTAAGATATCCAGACTTCTCCAGACTTCTGGTCAAACACAATCCTTGGTTTTCTCTGAGGATCTTTTTAGAGAAGACGAACATTTAAATTGGTAGACTGAGTAAAGCAGAATTCCCTCCCAAAGGTGAGCAAGCCTCATCCTATCAGTTGAAGTCTTGAAAATAACAAAAAGTCTGACCCTTTCCCAGGTAAGGGAGCAGGCCTCCAGCCTGACTGCTTTCAAACTGGGACATCCCAGGTCTTGAGCCTGCCAGCCTTCAGACTGGAACTACACTGCTGGTTCTCCTGGTTCTTGGGTTTTTGAACTCGAACTGGTACAAAACCATTGGCTTTCCTGGGTCCCTAGCTTGTCAGCTCACCCTACAGATCTAGGAACTTCTCAACCTCCATAAATTCCTATGCCAATTCGTTATAATAATTTTTTTATAAATATCTATATATTTATATAGAGAGATACATCTCTAATTGGTCTGTTTCACTGGAGAACCCTAATACAGTTAGCATAAAGCATAGAAATTGGTAGAACAGAGAGGCAAAAGTTGGCAAGTAGTCCCAGCAGTAATGCAAGTAAGGCAGAAGTTCTCCCCTAGACCACAGATTCCACCTTCCTGAAACCTATTCCAGGCAAGACCTCAGTTACAGAGATTTTTCAGTTATCAGAGCTCAACACAATTTAACCTCAAATCATCTATGGATCTGTATACTCATATTCACCAAACAACTTCTGGTTTTAATTAAGCTTTATGTGTATAACTTGTCATCTGAGGAAATACCCTTTTCTCACGCTTACAAATTTCAGATTGTGTGACATACGACATACTATATGGACACCTGATTTTTGCCTAGTTGGCATTCACTCGGCCTTCTTTTGGTGAGGACATTTTTATTTCCTTCAATCCTTGGTGGAAGGATCATTCAACTCTCTAGAGATAAGACTAGGAACATGACTGAGGCCTATATAAATCAGTTATTGTGATTAATTTAGTGATATTTGGTGATCAAATTTAGATCAATAACAATCAGCCCCAGGACTTTTGTTAGAACCCTTTGTAAACATTTGGATTGAGACATGCTCATTCTATAAGAGTTGCTAAACTGTTAAAATGCAAGCCTGGAGTTCTGTAGCCAACTGTGCCCTATTTACTTGCCTACAGATAAAGCCAACATAGAGGTAAATAATGCAAAGACATAAGTTAGTATCTATGCTTTTCAGATATTTAAATATCCAGCTATCTCTGAAGACAGACTGTTCTTTTCAATTATAGAACCTGGCAATTTTTGTCTTGTTTTATTTTGTTTTGCATAGGCTAGCTTGCATTGGGTTTTTGTAATTTTCCATAGAAAAGATCAGGTCATGCTTCCCATACAAGAAATAAATTAAAAAATAAGTTCTATGGCTTATGCATTGGTCTCTGTGAACCTAGTTAGCAAGCCCTCTCACTGTGCTGACAGATTATATTTTTGAACATACAAAATGGAGGACCAGAACCTGAACTAAGACAAATTCACCAGCCCAAATGCTGGTTCTTGAGGCTGTTGTAGTATAGGAGGGAAGAGTATGCACTTTGTCATAATAAAGATTCAGCATTACCTTTGAGCTTGCCCATTTACTCAGAAAGAGTTCCTGAACCCTAAGTTATTTAACCTCTACGTCTCATGGCTCACTTGGGTAAAATGGAGCTAATAATCATATCTACCTCATATTGTGAGGATTCAAGAAGAGTACAGGTAACAAGAGCAACAGCTAATAGGTGCTAATCACTCCTTACCTGCAAACCTCTGCTTTAAGTCATATGTATATGTCCAATAAGTAAGAACTCATGGATAAAACCCTTTAACATGCCTAAGAGATTGAGACATCTTGGCAATGAGCTAGGGAGCCTGTCTTGTAGAGAGCCATTGCCTTTTAAACCGAGAGAACTGCAATTCAGTAAATACTTGTGTTTATTGGTTACTTGGGGGTTTTGTTTTTCTGTTTTTTGTTTTGGCTTTTGGTCAGAATAAACAAAATACAAGAGAGTAATTGTTTATATTTTTTTGTTTTAGATAATTCTATTTTCTTGTATGAAAAAACTTCAATTTCTTCTATATGATTAAAGGATTTCATCTAGAAATGGAAAAACTGAAAATGAAAAAATATCAAAAAGAAAATATTTAATCCTCTTACCTGACAATTCAGCTAGTTTTACCCAGTCTGAGAAACCACATAATACCCCAAGCTTCCAAAACTCAGCAGCTGCTTGTGAACAATAAAGAGACCGTGGTCAAAATCATTTTGCGGTCTCCCTGAACTCATGAACTCTAATGACGTTTCTGTGCAATTCAACTTACAACAAAGGTGACAGCTTTCAGAAAGCAATGGTTCTATTAGTGACCAGATTGTTGCACTTATCAGGACTGGACCCTAGGTTCAACCAATTGGCTTCATGGAATGAAAAATCCATTCCATAACTGGTATCAAGCATTCCTATCTCAAACCAGCACTCATCCAAATATATGCTCTTAACTGCAACAGCACCCTAGTCAAAGAATATGGGTGTCACAAAATAACCCATCACAAGTATGAGGAACAATTATAGAAGAAGACCCTAATTTTTCTCATGCATGCTTTGCATGAGTTTTCCTATCTGAGGGACATTGACCATACTGAACACCTACTTGAAGCTATAGGGATTAAAATTCTAGTGTAGAATTTAAAACACCTATGACACAGCAACAGAACAATTTTGCAGAGGAAAGTTAAAAATGAATTTTAATCAGGCCATATAAAAGTTTACTTTGCAGCCATCTGTGTCTAAGTGCTGGTCATTTAACTTGCAAGATAACACTGAGATGAGGAAGCTGAAGCTCAAAATGTTTAAGAGGCTTGACTGACCATACAGTTTAAAGGTAGCGAAGTCAGGATTTGACCCAATTTTATGTAAAGTCAAAATCACTGCTCTTACCCATACTACTCTACTGCTTTCCCAATAGAAAACACAATCAGAGAAAGCCAAGGACTTAAGTCTTTCCATGCAAATGGGACCTATTGAATGGAGCAGCTTAGTCAGGAAGTAGCTTTTCATACTAAAGGATTATCTGTGTCTTCCATATGCGATTCCTTCACACTAGAGAATTAAACAGTGGAACTTAATATTGATATGAACAAGGTGATCATTACTTTTCCAAAACTGCCAGTGGCACTGTGGCAGGTATTTATGTTTCTCTCTGGCAGGAGAATGCCCGGAAGCACTGCCATGAATCTAAATGCAGAGGCCTTTTAGCAGGATTCTTGGGGGGCAACTTTATAAGTGCCTGAAATAATGGCCAAAGCCATTTCAATGTGTTCAAATACCACTTGTGAGCACAAACAGGCTGTTCCCCCTAAGATGCAAAAAAAAAGTAATTACCTGTAAAACACATAAAATATATATTGTTTACTCATCATTAACTCTGGACACCTTTATGCTAATGGACAGACCAAGATGTGCTCAACAGTAAGTCGACATAAACAGCCAGAGTAAGTCAGAGGGCTGCAAGGAATATAAATGAGGAGGCCCAGTGAAAAGTCAGCTGCAATCCTCTAAATCCTAAGAATCTTTTTCATTATTGCTACTCCTCCAGAGTTTCTATCATGTGGGGGGGTCCTTACAGTTCTTTGTTTCATGTTAGAGTATTTCTCAAAAAGCTTGAAATCATAGGAACAGTGTTGTTTTTACCATCTATTCATGTTTCCTCCTCCACATTTTCAGGGAAGCAAATAAGTTAACTATGTTAACTGAGTTCCTGCATTGTGCCAGGCAACTTATACACACTACATATAGAAACAGGTGCTCTCCCTTGGCCTTTTACTACTTTTCTTCTTTCATAATCCATCCTTCCCTCCTGGAAGCAGAAATTATCCTGGAAGCCATTGCCAAAATGTAAACAGAATAAGAGAGCAATACAAATCACTCGTGCTCCTGATGTTTTTCTTTATGTGGTGGCTTTGGTCAACTTTGAAAAGAATTTTGAGAGTAAGAGACAGATTTTTTTTTTTATCAAGTGCTTTAACTTAGCTTATGGCAATTTCAGTAACAGAGAAAGAACTAGGTGGCCAATAGCTAAAACAATCTCACAAATAATTTGTAGTGATAGATGGATAGACAGGGATATACAGAAATGGATATAGGTAGATATAGATACATAATCTCCACTTTAGTCTCTCAGTGAGGTGAGGGAGGGGAGTGGGGCCTGGAAGAAATTAGTAGGTAGGCACCCCTCAGGCCTACAGCTAAGTGAGGTTGAATTTTCAGCAAATAGAGGAGACCAGTCCCACATGTACACAGCATCCTAGACAGAACAGTGCTACTGAGGTTGGCCTTTAAAGGCCAAGACTTTGACAGCATCAAGGGCTCTGTGGGCTGATAAGGAAGACTTCAAATGGAGATCTCTGAGTTTATCCCAGCACTGTTCTACTAAAAAATGACAAAAGGCCAGTCTGTATAAAGGCATTATGTAACAGAATAAACAGGGTGTAGAACATTAAGTTGGATAAGGAAGAGTCTATACCTATGGGAACAGTCTCCTGAGAGACAGGAGTTAACACTCTGCAAGGACCTTAGGAGACAGTGCTAACATGCAGCTCAGATAACCTTGGAAGCATGAATAAAGTGATGGCCTATATTAAGTGAATTAGAAATACCGGAAATTCTTCATTTGTAGATAGATTATCTCAGTGTCAGGGTACGAGCTAAAACTTGACAGCTGCTGTATCTCAGAGATGACCCTCTGAGATGGTCAGAGAAAAGTTCAAACAACAGAAAAGGAACTTCCTCTCAGTGGGCAGAGCCTCAGGGGGTGCACACAGCCATCTGCTTTGTGTGGCCCAAGGTCATGATATATATGGTTTCATGAGAAATGACAAGGGACTTGGCTGGTTGGGCCCAGCATGGAAGGAGGAAAACTAGGAAACCTGGGACAGGGAAGTCTGAGAAAGAGGCATGAGGATAGACATAGAGGAATGGACACAGTGTGTGAAAATCTTTGTATTGCATATTAATGCACGTGTGAGCCATTGTGTAATCTGCATTCCTTGGCACTGCCCTCTTCATATTTGAAGGTCTGCCCCACATTCACTCACAGATACTGTTACTGACAGAACATCCCTATAAATATCCTAAGTACAAATCTCAGAGTCTGTTTCCCAAGGAACCCATTCCAAGAAAGGACCAAACTAAACATTTATAACTTAAAAGGAAAGACTGTGGGAATTTTGTATGGAAGATAAATACTTTTATCATAAAACATGTATTTAATCCCTGAATATAAACATTTTAAAGAAGACTGAAGCAAGTGGTTAAAATTGTTACCACCACCACCCACCATACACCTGCCAACCATGGACTGTCACCATAGTCATACCCACACACATACACTACTCATTCCTTGGATCAAAAAAGGATAGAACTGTGGACTTTCTCACAAAATCAGATTTTGGATTGGAAAAAATCAGAATAAAATCTAGAGTTTGCATATCATACACATCAAGCAATTAACAATTTATTAAACACATTATGTGTAACTAAATGGTGGAATATTATGCCACAAATGAAAATTGGCTCATTTAGGAATATTTAGTGATGTTATTACAAAGTTTGACATGTTACAAAGTGAGTACGTTATAAAACAAATATGATATCACTGTACATCCATTAGAATGACTTACCAAAAAAACCCTAGAAAACACAAGTGTTTACAAGGATGTGGAGAAGATGAAACCCATGTAGATGGGGAAGGTAAAATGTGGATGCAGCTACTACAAAGAACAGCATAGTGTTTCCTAAGAAACTAAACACAGAATTACAGTATGATCCAGAAATTCCATTTCTGGGTATATGTACCATTGGAGATCAAATTTGGACACCCCATGATATGCCTATTTGGCATATTGATTATTTTAAGATGGTTCTTTTTTTAAAAATTGCAGACACAAGAGAAGCTCTAAAACGACAGAAGTTACCATTTTATAAAAGACCTTTACATGTAGGAGGGAAATCTCCATTTGTCAGAGGTTCTTTATTGTACCAGAAAGAGGGAGATAACTAATTTGCTGCAATCTCTTATCAGTGGAAAAGGCAGGGTCTTAAATCTATATAGCAATCTTACTCTGTTTGCTGGGCTTTTTCTGGTCATTTCCCATAACTGACTCCCCCCCCACCAACAACTTTTGTCTCTAGCTGAAGATGGTATGTGAGGTGATTGCCTCAGCCATTTCCAGGAGTTACTCAGTTTTCTGGATCTCTCCCATGTATACAAGAGGTATACATGTTATTAAACCTTTCCTTGGTTTGATTTTTTTCAAGTTAATCTGTCTCCCATCAATTTGATTCTTAGACCAGCCAGAAAAATCTTGAAGAGTGTAAGATTGTTCCTCCACAACAACAAATAAGAATTGAAAGCAGGATTATTCACAATAGCCAAAAGGTAGAAACATCACAAATGTCCATTGACAGATGAATAAACAAAATGTGTTACAGATACAAACAATGAAATGTTATTCAGCTGTGAAAAGAAGTTTGGATATACTCTATAACACAGATGAACCGTGACAATATTATGCTAATAATCTTAAGCCCTAAAATATGATATTAATAATATTAAGCTAATAATGAAATAAGTCAGACACAAAAGGATAAATATTACATGATTCCACTTACATGAGGTACCTAGAATAGTCAAATTAGTAGAGACAAAAAGAAAAACAATGTTTATGAAGAGCTGAAGGGAAGGAGAAATGAGAATCTGTTGTTCTATGGGTACAGAATTTTAGTCGATGTTGAAAAAGTTCTGGAGATGAACATTTACATAACACTGTGAATGTACACACTACCAATGAAATGTACACTCTACAATGGCTGAAAGAGTAAGTTTTATATTATGCATGTTTACCACAGTAGAAAAATTATCAAAAAGAAACTATAATGCACTAGGATACAATTTCTGCAAAAACATACTTAGGTTCTTGAGTGAGCATTAAGAATCCTCCCTTCTTTTCTTCTTTCCTTCCTTCAACAACCATACACTGAGCACCTACTCAGTGTCAGATTCTATATATTAAGAGCACAAAAATTTCTAAGGCAGAAAAGGCTCCCGTAGAGGGCACACAGACCCATAATTTAGTATGAGAAAAGAGATACTGAGGAGAAAAATGCCACCACAATTTGATTAAATTCTTTAATGAATATAAGAACAGAATGATTGACAGCAATCAACTCCGCTGTTACTCTGTCCCCAATAAGTTCTGTGATATTAGCAGTAGGGCTAGCATGGAACATTTGTTACCAAAATATATTTTCCAACAAAACACATATTTTGAGCACCTACACTGTAGGGAATATATGACATCTAATCCAAACTACATCTAAAATACCTCCATCACTTCTGGAGAGACAAACATTATAAAAAATCAAATCAAGAAAAAAATGTATCAGAATGTAAAAATGGAAAATATTTGAAAGAGGCAGTGTGAAAAGAAAAATATAACTGAGGTCAGATACACTGAATGCTAAGTGTATTTCTTCCCAATTTAACCACTTAAAAATGGGTAACCATGGATCAATTAATTCCCTAGGCCTCAGACCTGCCCTACAAATTTCAGACTTGCCGGCCCCCACAACCACATTAACCAGTTCCTCAAAGTAAGAATTCCTCTCTCATTTATATATATATGGATTCTACTTCTCTAGAGAACCCCCTACTAATCCACTTATCTGAACACTAATAAATGCTTCATTTTTGATTGTTTACTAAGTATTCTTCATTTTAGATATTTGGGGAGAAAGTTCTAGAAGGCAGAGATGCACCAAATAATGCTCTGCTCAGTCATTCCCAGTTTAAGTTCATGGTGTTGCTTGAAGCATACAGTTTTTAGATCACCAAATACACTGCAGTCTTACTTAATTTCCCTTTCCCAAGAAAATGTTAGGAATATGAAATCTTAGAAATGTTGAGTTGCGATTGAAGAAATAGACGTACTCTGAATAACAGTAAAATAATGGTAGTGGTGTTTGCAGTATTATTTATAATAATGGTTCACATAATTAAAAAATGCAAAAGCAAACCTGACTTCAAACCTGAAAGGCCTCCACAGTGTCATCAGGACACCTGAGTCACCTTTGACTTTGGTTTTTTCAGTGGAGAATTTATTCCCAGACATTTCTCTAACATGGCAGCTCACAGGAAATGCAGCACTATCTCATCCTTCATCTAACACTCTCAGTGGAAAGAGCGAGCTTCTAATTCCCAAAAATTCCAACCAAATTTCCGGAAACCACTAATTGGGCTTCTCTTGGCATGTACCTATATATAAATAAATCACTAGTAAGGTGATAGAAAATGCTGATTGGCCAGGAATAAGTCACTTTGTTATAGCTTGGAATGAAGGGAGGAAGAGGATAACACTGCATGACTGATACAGGGAAAAAAGAAATTCCTAAAGAAAGCTCAAAATCCTGCTACCGGAAGAATGGCATCATTTTTCAAGAACAAAAATTTAAAACAGAGGGAACATTCTTTCTAGTGGGTCCACTTGAGCCTACTGGTCTGTGATAGGCAGGTTTCTAAAATGGCCCACAAGTTACTTCCTGTACCCGCCTTGCGTAACCCTTCCTCCTGAACATCATCAGAACCTGTCAATGTGATGGGATATTACTCCCATAATTATGGGACATCATGTGGCAAAAAGGGCTCTGCAGATATAATTAAAGTCCTTAATCAGTCGACTTTAAGTGAATCAAAAGGGAGATTATCTTGGGTGGGCTTGACCTAAACAGACAAAGATGTTAAAAGAGACTGAAAGAATCAGGGATAAGAAAGCTTCTGCTGGATAGCCACATCATGAATTGTCTTTGGATGGGTCCGTGTCCCTAACACCTGAGAGGGGCCTCTAAGAGCTGAGCAACCCTAGCCAACAGCGAGCAAGAAAACTAGGGTCCTGGTCATTTTAGGAACTGAATTCTGTTAATAACCTAAACGAGCTAGGAGGAACTCTCTGAAGCACAAATGGGACCACAATGCCGGCCACCACCTTGGTGCCAGCCTCATGAAACCCTGAGTAGGGATCCCAGCTGTGTCACACAGGGATTTCCCATCTACAGAAACTATGAGGCCATGTGGTAGTTATAAGTTTGGGGAATTGTTACACAGCAATAGGAAAGGAACATAAGTTTCATCTGGATTTTTTAATTCCTTTGGGTTTTCATTTTCATGACAGGCAACATAACACACAAAACAACACATAGTGTATATTAATAATGATTGCAGTTTAATTCTTTGGGCACTTTTCATTCCAATAGTGGCAAACATCATGATTTTGATATTTGAAATGTGCTCTTCCTGACACACCTGCAATCTGCCCTGAAGCTGAGCTTTTAGGCATAATATTTGGCAAAAGAATCCAAGTCTTCATTTTGCTTGCTGAGCTAAAGAGAGAAAAATGGTTGTTTACAGTATAAAGTTTTTTCTATCACAAAAATCAATCTGCATGACTTCCGGGAAGATGGCGGTGTGAGCAGGGCGGCAGAAATCTCCTCCCAACACTATATTTATCTACGAAAACACAGAAAATACATCTATTCCTAAAAGAGAGACGAGAATACACAGGAAAGCGCACAGCATGCAGCTACACCCGAGAGGACTCTGCACCCCAAGAGGCGGGTAAGATCCGGAGCCGCGACCCGGCGGGACCCGAGCCCTCCCCCACCCCAGCGCACCGGCGGGAGGAGAGGATTCAGAGCCGGGAGGGAGTGGAAGCACACCCTGCGAAGTAGCCAGCCCCGGGGATCTGCGCGGGAGCGCTGACCCACATTGCGCAGTGCAGCGGAGATTGGAGAGACAGAGCGGCAGGATCTGAGCGGGGAACGCGCCAGGGTGCTTGCAGCCGGCTCCCGGGAAGGAAAAAAAATAGTGCGCGCTTTCCTCAGCGGTCTTAAAGAGACAGGAGCCCAGCGGAGGAGCCGGATCGCCCCAGCACACCCAGCCCAGCAGGCTGGGAGTCCTGGGGAGTTTCAGACGCCTTAGCTGGCGACTGAGGAAGCGTAGCCATACTTAACACTTCTCACTGAGATCAACAGCCTCCTATTCGTTCCCACCCCTGCCAGAGCGATAAAAGGCCCTGCGGAGCGGCACAGTCACAGCTGTGGAATAGTGGGGCAATAGCGCCACCTAGAGCATTCCC
>JAVSCE010021772.1:0-52024 GCA_032199065.1 Smutsia gigantea | reverse complement strand
TCAGCCATCCCAGCTGTGATCTTTGCCAAGAACTCAGACCGGCCCCGGGATGAGGTGCAGGAGGTGGTGTTTGTACCAGCAGGCACTCATGTCCCTGGGAGCCAGCTCCAGGTGTGCTAGGCCTTATAGGGTGCTGGGAGGTGTGGCTGATCTAGGCAGTCCTAAGACCTTCCTCCCCGCTCCCCAACCTGCAAAGCCGCCAGAGTGGGTGGAAAGAGCATGAGCTTCTAGTCTACCCACCTGGAACTGGCCTATTATTTGACTTCAGTTTCCTCGTCTGTAAAATGGGAATAATTAAGATCTTCCTCAAAGGGCAGTGTAAGGTGATTGGCACAGTGCCCTCACTTTGTAGGTGCCTCGCTCTTTCTCCTCCCTTACCTGCAGTGTACCTACATTGAAGTGGAACAGGTGTCAAAGACCCATGCTGTAATACTGAGCCGCCCTTCTTGGTTGTGGGGGGCTGAGATGGGCGCCAACGAGCATGGTGTCTGCATTGGCAATGAGGCGGTGTGGACCAAGGAGCCAGTCGGGGAGGGGGAAGCCCTGCTGGGCATGGATCTACTCAGGTGCGCACCCTGCCCTCCTTCTTTTCCTCAACACACCCGATGTTGGGCTGAGCACTGACTTCCCCTCAGCCTGGTTCGCAAGGGCCTCCCTTTCTGCCCACCTTGCCATCACCAGGGAGGCTGTGCCTGCCACCCCCCATCCTGGCCCCATCCCCGTGGTCTGGCAAGGAGCCCCCAGATGTGGCCACCTCTGGGCCTCTTGTGGCCCAGTAATAGGGCACTGGTTTTAATTTTTTTTTCAAAACAGAAAATTTTTTTTTCACATGAAATCTCACTTGGAGTGCTAGTTTATAAAACCAATAAAAGCAGAGCAACTCAGATTGAAGAGCAGTTTAGGGAACTCAGGGCACTTCTCTCTCTCAGACTATGTTTAAGGCCTTTTCATGAAACCCTCAGAGCATAGCTTGAAAACATTGACCTAACTGCTTCATACAACCAATGTGGGCAGATTTTTTTGCATGACTTGGGCTTGTCACCAAACCTTTCTGGGCTCTGTCCACTGGAGCTTCTGCTACTAGCCACTAATACCCCATTGCCCTTCTGCTCCCTGGACCTCTCTGTGCCAGGCTGGCTTTAGAACGGGGCAGCTCAGCCCGGGAGGCCCTGCATGTGATCACAGGCTTGCTGGAGCGCTACGGGCAGGGGGGCAGCTGCCGGGAGGACCCCACGCCGTTCTGCTACCACAACACTTTCCTGCTGGCTGACCGGACTGAGGCGTGGGTGCTGGAGACGGCAGGGAGGCTGTGGGCCGCACAGAGGATCCAGGGTGAGGCCCAGCACCGGGGCTTGCCCCCCAGAGATGTTGCCTCTTGCCAGCCTCTGGAGAGGGTGGGAAAGATGGTGGGGGCAGGGAAGGCCTGATCCAGGTGCAAACTTCTCAGTGACAGGGATGTCCAGGGAGATAGAAAATGAACCCACTGGGGAACTTTCATCCCCCCTTGACTTGGTTAAGTCCTCTTGTGCTCCAACCTGCCACTTCCTCTGGGGAGCCTTTCTGGACTGCCTGGTAGTCCGGTTCCCCCCTTACATGCAAGCAGGTGCCTCTGCATCATACTCACCTGAGCTGCAAACTCACACTTCAGTGATCACTTTGCACCCCCAACCCCACCAAAGGGCACGTCTGTTCTTCTCACCATCATGTTCTTAGCACCTAGCCGAGGGTCTGGCACAGAATAAGTGCTTAATGATAAGTGAGCAATCCCCTGTCTCCTCCACAGAGGGGGCCCGCAATATCTCCAACCAGCTGAGCATTGGCACGGACATCTCGGCCGAACACTCGGAGCTTCGGACCCACGCCCTGGCCCAGGGCTGGTGGGATGGACAGGGCACTTTTGACTTCACGCGGGCCTTCTCCCTGACCCAGCAGCCCGTGCGCATGGAGGCTGCCAAGGCCCGCTTCCAGGCTGGGTGCGAGCTGCTGCGGCAACAGCGAGGTCAGTGGGTGGGCGGGGCTGAGGCCAGGAGGACCACGGCCGTGCCAGCCTCTCTCCCGTCCTATCGCTCCGGGGGTTTTGTTCTGAGGCTGGAGGTCTCCCTACTGCCCTGGGGCCCCTCACCCTGTCCTCCTTGGCAGGGGGCATCACGGCAGAGGTGATGATGGGCATCCTCAGGAACAAGGAGAGTGGCATCTGCATGGACTCTGGAGGCTTCTGCACTACGGCCAGCATGGTGTCCGTCCTGCCCCGAGATCCCACACAGCCCTGTGTCCACTTCTTCACTGCTACCCCAGACCCGTCCAGGTGAGAGGAATTAGGGCGGGAAGTCCGGGGAGATTGTGCCAGGCAGGGAAGAGGATGAGATGTGACAGCACTTGTCCTTCCTTCATGTCCCATTAGGTCAGTGTTCAAACCTTTCATCTTCGGGGTGGGGGCTTCGCAGTCCCCCCAGGTGCTCTCCCCTACTTTTGGAGCCCAGGACCCAGTCCGGACCCTGCCCCGGTTCCAGACTCGGGTAGATCGCCAGCACACCCTCTACCGCAGACACCAAGCGGCCCTGGGGCTGATGGAGAGCAAGCAGGTAACCCCTAGGGAGTCGGGGCTACCCCCGGGGGATGACTCACCTCCCCCAGCCCCAACTGGGACTCTGAAAATATGAGGGGACCTGGGAGTGGAGGAGAGACTCTGGAGCTGGGGAAAGGAGTATCTCCCTTTAAAGCCAGCTACCCAGGACAATGTCAGCAGCTCTGTACTTCCTATCCCTGCGACTCATCTCTGCCTTTCCTGGGCAGGATCAGGGGCAGCAGCTCCGACAGAAGCAGCACCATCTGGAGCAAGAAGGCCTGGAGGCTATACGGGGGCTGCTAGCCGGGGAGTGGGCCCCATCCCCCCAGGAGCTGGGCGGCCTCTTCCAGGCCTTTGTAGAAAGGGAGAGCTGGGTGTATCCCTGAGCACCCTAGCTCCTCCTGGGTGGAACTGGATTGCAGGGGGCTAGGGGTGGGCACAGGACCCCTGGCGTAATAGGATCTCAGCAACTCCTTCACACCCCTCAGCCTTTGCCTTAATAAATGTGTTTTATTTCCTCGTTCAGTGAACTTGATTCCAGGTCCAGGGGTTGGCAGAGCCACGTGAGGGCAAAGGGCAGCCCTAAGCTGCCTGTGGGGCCTCTGGCAGCCCTGCTGACCTGGGTGATGGGGACTAGACAGTACAGATGCTAGAGGGGGCCTGTGAGGAGAGGAGGCAGCCCCTTCAGGAGTGTGTGTGTGTGCATGGAAGGTCATGTCTGGCACAGCAGGTGGCTACTCTGGGGAGAATGAGAATCATGGGTTTGGGCCCTCGGCTTGAAGCTCACAAGGGCACTCCATAGGGGCAGTGAGATATGCCCACTGTGAGATGGCCTGTTCCACAAGGGCTGCCTGCCTCCTGCCCACTCAGGAGCCAGGAAGCCAGGTGGGACCTGAGAAGGTGTGCCATCCTTTGGGTAGTTTCTGAAAGATCGGAAATGTGTTCTTTAGAATCAGGTTGTGTTTCAGCCACTGTTTATTCCCAGTGCCTTCATGACTGCTTTCCGAGAGGCCCCTAGATGACACAAAAGGCCTGGAGACACTTTATTGGGGATAGGCTCCTGCCACAGGTGAGAGCTCTGAGAAGGGGGACCCACTCCTTGCTCTTCACCATTCCCTGGTCCTGTGGCTTTGCTGATGGGCTGAGCTGCGCTTCATTTCTTGATTCTTTTGGTCACAGTTTTGGTCGTTACTGGGGCCTTAGCCAGAGAGTCCTTGGGGGCTGCGGCTGCTCTGGCCCTACCCCTTGCCTGGACAGCACTCTGCTGGCCTCTGGAAACCAGAGGGCATAGTTTCTTGGTGGCAGGGGAGGCTTGTGGCAAAGAGGTGGGTTTGGGGGGTGCCTCCTTCCCTTGCCTGGGAGTGACAGAAGGGCTACTGTCCTCAGCCGTGGGAGCGCCGGGGAGCTGGGGGAGGTCAGTGAGGATGGGCTGTGTCTCCATCCTCAGAAGGTGCTCGGTCAGGGCTGCCCGCTGCCTGTGTTCCTTGTGCAGGTCCATCTCCTGCTCAAGCTCCTTGAGGAAGCCTGTGAGGGGCCAGGAGGGTGGCTGGTGGCTGGAGCCCCCAGCTCAGCAGGAGCATCCCTGGGCTGAGGGAGAAGTTCTCTGGCTGACTGTCTGAGCAGACTACCCCCTGCCATCCCTGACAGGGAGGAGCCTAAAGCTGGGGTGGGGAGGACAAGTGGCCTGCACGCCCGGGCTAGTATCTGGCTCTCGCAGCATCTTCTCCTCCTGCTCAGAGGCTGATCTGGGCCTGGGACCACCTCTCCAGACACTACTGCCATCTAAGCTTCCCCAGACCCCACAGGGCAGGGGAGAGCTCTGGGCAGGTTGCAAGCCTTGGAAAGTGGGGGTCACCTCGCTCTGAGCAGAACGGGCCACTCAGCTCTGGGAACTCATCATCCTCACTGCCTGACGTTTGATCCTCCTCGCCTGAAGTCCAGCGCTCTAATATAGGCTGTCCGTCCAGGTCCAGGAGCAGAGGCAGGGCTTCTGTCACCAGCTCCCTGAAGGGCAGCAAGAAAAGAGGCTGCCCAGGAGGAGACTCCTGGGTGTGGTGTCTGGGAGGACGTGCGGACACAAGCCGCAGCAACCACACCGAGAGGGTGGTGTTCAGGAGCTGAGACATGGGCCTGTGGTCAGCCCCAAAGAGCTAAGGGTTGGCTCCATGTGGGGTTATGGGGGTGTAAGGGAAAAGGGGGCTGACCTGAGCTGGGGTGGTGGTGAAGAAGGTGCCACATACAATGACCCCAGCTTTACAGGCCGAGACAGAGCCTAGGTATAGTGGGAAGAGTGCAGCTTCACCCCTTTCCTCCCACCCTCCAGTCCTCCTCACCTGTAGCCATCCTGCTGGGTACAGCTGTTTCCAATCAGATTAAGGATGAGAAGGCCCTGGGGGAACTCATCTGCGCACACCAGAGAGAGGGGGAATGGGATTCTCATGTTCACCTTCTGGCCCAAAGCCACTGCCCCTTTGCACAACTTCCTGGCCCCTGGAGAGTACACCTCCAAAGCAAGCCCAGGGAGTCAGGCAGAGAGAGGGCCCCACTCAGGACTTATTCCATGAGCCAGGGCAAGGGCCTTCCTACCCAGCTTCAGTGTTTCTATCAGGTTCTCAGAAAGGTCCAGAAACTGGAGGTGGGGGAGGTCACAGAGGCTCTCCACCTGCCTGATTTGGTTTCCTGCCAGAGACAGGAAGCTGCAGGGGAAGAAAGAGGTGCAGAGACAGCTGACTCAGAGCAGCTGGCAAAAAGCAGGAGGGCACTAGGCAGCTGGAAGACGAGTGGGGACACATGGCCTTCTGGGCTGAGGGAAGCAGAGCTAGATTTGCTGAGTCCTCAGCTGACAAGAAGCTAGGCTTGGAGAGATCTGAACCAGTTCACTGGGGTGTTCCCATGTCACGTCCCCTCCCCGGCCTGAGTCTTGGCACCACATACCGCAAGGAGGGGATGCAGGCCAGGTTCTCAATTCGCTGGATCTTATTCTGCAGGAAGAAACCAAGGTCGGGGAACCAAGCTGAGGTCAGCTGGGTGGGGGACCTTTAAAGGAACAAAGCCCCAAGCCCACGATCTCCCCATTTCTTGAACTGGTTGTCACTACCTTAGGATACTTTGCTTCCTCCAGGTGGATGGTTAAGGGTGTAAACTAGGGGCTAGGAAAACTTGATTAAAGTATACCCTGCTCACCCCACAATCAAAGAGTGACCTGGAAATCAGAGAAGATCAAGGGGCCACACACAGGTAAATGGAGAAGGCCTTGGTGTTGGCTTGCAGGCACAGTGAAACAATGAACATAGATTGCTTTGTAAAGTTTCTGCGGGGCAAGGTGGAGGAGCTGGGTATATTCAACCCGAGGAAAGCTGAAGAGGAGCTGACCACCACCACCAAGCAGCCTTCAAGGCTCTGAAGGATGCAGAGGAATCTTCTTGATTCCTTCTTCCTCTTCTTCAAAACAGGAAATGGGGTGGAGCTATATAACGTGAAAGTTTCAGAGTAGACACCAAAAACTTCTGGACCAAGAGTGACAAAAAAACTGAGATTCAAGAGCATGCTCAGGATCTCTCTTGGCAAGTTGAGCTTCCAATTCAGAATCACTGAATCACCTGGGAATGGTTTCAGTGAAGGTCAGCCTGCCTGAACACCACGGAATGGACAAGATGACCTGACTGGCTCTTTTCAGATTAGACAGATTGGTCCACAGGGAGGGAGGATGGGGGAGGAAGGGCAATGGGGAAGACGTTACCGCTTGCAGATAGAGACTGTGAAGATTCTGAAGGCCTTCTAGGTTCCTGATAGTGGTAATCCCCTCCCGGTCCAGGCGAATAGTCTGCAGTTCAGCAAGAGTGTGAAACCTGGGAGAATGGTCAGCAGGGTGGTGTGACAAGAGTGCCACTTCTGTGGTCTCTTAGCAGGAAAGATGGGAAAGGGGGGAAAGGTGTTTCAAGGAGAGGTGATGATCAGATGTCAGGAACACCTTGACTCATGAGATAGTGTCCAGATCATCATGACACTGGATTGACTTGGAGACATGGATCTCTGTTGGTGGCACTGGGAAGGATCAGAGTGAGAGAGGAGTAAGGCCCTTGGACTAGGAAACTGGGTGATGACAGTTTATGGTTCCCGGAGAGACTCAGAAGCAAAGGAAGCCTTCCTTGGGGCAGTTTGGATGGTGGAAGCAGGGGCTGGGATAGAGATGAGGCAATCTCTGCAGGAAGATCCTTCCTTGTCTCCCTTTGAAGTGGTCCTTGGAGGGAAAACCACTTGTTCCATCCACCCATTCATTAGTTCCACAACATTTACTGAGTGCCCACTAGAAACAAATGAGTGTGTCCCTGCCCATCACTATTAGGGAAGTAGGCCAAGCATCTATGACAAGTGGATGACAGCAGCAAGTGCAAGGGACTAAGGGAGCACATGAGCTGTACACTGAGTCCAGAGTCTGGGGATCAGGGAATGCTTCTTAGAGGAGTTTATAACGAGTAGGGGGTAGCCAGGATGGTAAGGAGGGGATGAAGAGAAGGCATTTCAAGCATAAGGAATATGTGCTGATCTAGCCTATCTCAAAACTTTCATGTGCCTACGAATCCCTTGGGGGTCTTGATAAAATGAAGACTGATTCAGTAGGTCTGGGATGGGCCTGAATTCTTCATTTCTAACATGCTTCCAGGAGAGAGTGCTACCACCCCCCCCAACCCCAGAACCACTCTGAGTTGTAAGGTGCTAAGGGGTGAGAACATGGGGTCTGAGAAAAATTTCACACTTATGGAGAATGGCAAGAAATAAGGCTGAAGAGGTAGCAGAGGTCAACTCATGCTAAGGTGTTTGGGTTTTATTCTAGAGGTACCAGGGAGCCAAGAAAGTTTCCATCAGAGAGTGCCAGATCTTTGTTATTTAAAAGGATCACTTTGGCAAAGGTGTGGGGAGCCAGGACTCGGGGCAGGGAGACTAATTAGGAGTTTGTTGAGAGGTGATGACAGCCTTATTCAAAACAGTTGAGGGGGGCATGGTAAAAAAGAAAGCATGATTTTTAAGGGGAGAAAATCAGCTGGACACTTTCACAGATTGGATGTGTGAAGTAAAGAGAGGGACAAAGATGAGTTGACAAGTCAGTACAGTTCAAGGGACTGTGTTCTGGACTTCCAGCACCTCTTTCCTTCCAGGTACACTCACATTTTCTCTGACAGATACTCATCCTCAGGGAAGGCCAAGTTCCGCTTAGTGATAAGGGCTTCGGTAATGCACACAACCCCTTCCTCTGGACTCTGGGCAAGCTTGGCTGTGAAAAGATAAGTCCAATTGTTAGGTTTCTCTATTCTTGGAGGCCTGCCTCTAGTACTAGTCAACTGTTCTGCCCACCATCCCTCGTCCTTACCTCCAGGCATGATCTAAAGGCGGCCGGCTGGGGGCGGGATTGGAACAAGGAGCAGCAGAGCAGTTTGGACGGCCCCTGGGGATGGCGGAACCCAGAATGTTATAAGGAGAGAGAAGCTCAGAGATTTGGTAGACAAGGGTTGATTCAGAGCAAATTATTGAGGTAGGGTAGAAGACAAAAGTAAATTGGGGTGGAGGGTCTGGAGTTTGACAGGTGTAGAGGGGCTTTGCTGGCCGCAATCTGGGGGGTTGTGGGTAGAAAGCGGTGCATGTGGAAGAGAAAAACCGATTCCTGGAAAGTCCAGCGTCGTTGCTAGGAGACCGGACGCCAGGAGACACGTCCGGAGGGCGGGTTTGCAGGTGCCCGGCTTAGCGCATGCGGACTACTGCCCTGGTCGACGTGTCCGCCCTATGCTTCCGGTCCCGGGACTCCCCACAATCCTTAGCTTCTTCCGCCTCGCTCGGTTCTTCCGTGGGTAATGGCTGCGGCCGTGGCTACGGTGTTGCGAGGGGGTTACCTGCCCCAGGCGGGTAAGGAGCGGCCGGCCCAGGTTCTCACAGCGCGTCCCGGCCGGTGCTCTCTTTTTCTTCTTTCCTCTACTGCCGACCCCTTCCCGTAATCTCTGATGCCAGACAGCTCCCAGACACCCCTCACTCCAGCTAGATCACCGGCCTCCTTCCCCCATCAATTCCCGGTGACTCCAGGCTCTAGTAATTGCAGACAACGTCAGCATTTATTCCTTCCCCCCAGTTCCCCTGCCTTCTGTGGATTTCAGTAGTTCACCACCCAGCTCTCTCTTGCCCTCGGTATCGTTTGCTTGGACCACTTCCCACTCCAGTTTTGTCACTGTACACCTTCTTAAGGCCTCAGCCTAAATGTCACCACCTCAGGTTTGTCCTCACTGTCCTCTGCAAAGCAGGTTCCCCTGTTAAGTCTGTATCTTGCCCCCTATTTACTGATCCCTTAGCTCACACAATCTAATTTTGCATTTATTTGTTGTCTCTTCTGTTAGACTTTAAACCTCATAAGGGCAGAACCATGTTCATTCTGCATAGCCAGAAAATGGTATAGTGCATGACATTAGGAGGCATGCAGTGGACGTTTGTTCAATGATTTTTGAGCACACAGGATAGGTCAGGCACAGCAGTGATAAATGCTTTACAGTGTATTAGCACATTAAAAATTTAAAGCACCCTATGAAGAAGGCATTAACATCCCCTCTTTACACATGAAGAAACTCAAGTTTAGGCCAGTTCTATGACTGGTCAAGGTCACACCTAGTAAGTGGCAAAGAAATTCAAGTCTGGTTCCATCTGATCCAGATGCTGTGCTTTTCGAAGTAAGGGTTTGGGGCGTTTGGTGATAAAACCTTTCACCCTGGCAAATCACTATGCTGTCTGACTGTTAGGGCCATCTTCTAGCTGAACCTTTCCCTAAAATCCCATTGCAGCCTTGGGAAGGGCTGAATGGGAAGCCCTAGCCTAGGTTCTTTGGTTGAGGATGAAGGGGTCACTTAGGCTCAGAGCCCTGAGGGGTGCTGTCCAGCGATACTGTAAACAAAAAGAGTGGAGGGAGGGAAGGGAGACTTGTATGGGGGAGCTGTGAGGGCAGTGTAACTTTTTTTCTCTCTTGCTAATCACAGGAGCATGCTTCAGAGCAGTGCTTCAAGCAGTGGTTTCAAACTTCAGCCTGTATCAGCATCACCTGGAGAGCTTATTAAATCGCTGTTTGCTGGGTGCCACTCCAGAGCCTCTGACTCAGTAGGTCTAGGACAGGCCCTGAGATTTGTATTTCTAAGGATGTCTTGGGTGATGCTGATATTGCTGGTTGGGGTGTGGGGAGCACACTTTGGGATGCATCTGCTTAGACCAGAGGTTGGCAGATCTTAGTAGGACTGCTCACTATGCTTTATGAATAGTTTTACTGGACCACAGCCACATCTGTTTACATGTTGTCTATGACTGTTTTGGTGATACAGTGCCACAGTTGAATAGTAGCAACAGACTGTATGGCTCTCAAAATATTTAGTGTTTGGCTATTTAAGGAAAAGTTTGCTCTGTCCTCTCCCTGCTTTCCTTAATGTGTTCAAAATACTTTCTCCTTTGTTCTCATCTTTTTCCCCATATCTGCATAAAGAAGAGCTGAAAACATGGGATTCTCAAAGACTCAGGCATCTGAGCTAAGGTTACCCATTAAAGAGAAAAGGAGGTTTGGGAGCTCAGGATTTCTAGCGAACAATTCCTGTTCCAATCTTGTACTGACTGTAGCTCTGTGAGCCATAAGTTATCTCTGCCCAGAGGGTGGGCTTTTTCTCCATCTGGGGCCAACTTAGGCCTCCAAGAGACTGCATCTCACCACATTAGTGTTCCCTCACCCAGGGCGGCTGCCCACCCTCCAGATTGTTCGCTGGGGCTCCAAGGCTGTTACCCGCCACCGTCGTGTGATGCACTTTGAGCGGCAGAAGCTGATGGCTGTGACTGAGTATATCCCCCCAAAACCTACTGTCAACCCACGATGCCTGCCACCTCCTCCCAGCCCCCCACAAGAGGTAAGGAGGAGACTGCATGTCGCCTGGTGGTGAGCTGATGGATTGAAGTGATCTTGTCTCTGTGGCCATAGTGAAGTAGCCCTCTAGAACACAGTCATCCACATCATTACTTCTCCACTTTGCCCTATGGTCCAGACACTTTAAAATGAAATCTGCACTTGATTTTGCAATGGCCTTTTGGGGTCTGGGGATTAGATGAGCCTCCTCGATTTCCTTTTTCTCTACTTGTCTCCAAAAATGTGTGTCTGAAACCTATCCCAGCAGATGAGGGTGGGGGAGAGTCTCTGTCCTGTCTTAAAACGACTGGAAGCCTCCACATTTTCTAGAAGTTTTTTGTCCTTAGAACAGAAAGCCCAGAGAATTTGTAACTTCTTGAGGTTCTCAGGTCCACAAGTTCCCATGTTTAAGAACTGCCTTAAGAATGTGAAGTCTTAGTCTGTGAAAATGCCTTAATTTTGAATTAGGACTGCAAAAGAGCTCTCTTATAAATGGGGTATATGGGGGGACTTGATGATATGGGGAGTCTAGTAACCATAACGTTGCACATGTAATTGTAGATTAATGATACCAAAAAAAAAAAGAGCTATCTTATGTTTGTGGTTGGTAAAGTAATTCAACATGAATACAGTATCAAATAAAGTAATTTGGACAACATTAGTATCAAATAGTGTTGGCTGGGTCAGGTTGCTGACCAGTTCAAGGGGGCTGAGTGTTCTCAGATTTGGAAAACACCCTTCTAAAGATTGCAGTTATCTAATGAAAATGGAGGAATAGTACCGGAGAGAGAACATGTCTGTGAGTCGCAGGTCCAACTCTTTTGCTTGTGCACTGATCTTTCCCACATTTGGGCATCACTCGGAGGCTCAGCATCCCTGAAGTAGTAAGGGGTGCAGGGAGAAGAGGCAGCTTATGGTCCCTCGGTCATCCCTTCCTGACTTCAGGAGACAGGCCTCGTCCGACTCCTCCGTCGAGAGATAGCAGCTGTTTTCCGAGATAACCGGATGATAGCTGTCTGCCAGAACGTGGCTCTGAGTGCAGAGGATAAGCTTCTTATGCGGCACCAGCTGCGGAAACACAAGATCTTGATGAAGATCTTCCCCAACCAGGTAGGGAGCAGCCCTCTGTCGTGGGTTGCCCATATTCCCCTCCCTGCCAACTCAGACCCTGGTGTCTTTCCTAGATAGGGCACTTCCAATTCCTCCCCTCCACAAACAACCCTTTGGTCTCGTGCTGAAACTGCAGTTAGGGGCTGAGGAGACCCTCACCCGGATGCCACACAGTGTGTGGCTTTTCCTTCCACTCATCCCCAGTAAGCCCTTCTTTCCTGCTGTTCCAGGTCCTGAAGCCCTTCCTGGAGGATTCCAAGTACCAAAACCTGCTCCCCCTTTTTGTGGGTCACAACCTGCTGCTGGTTAGTGAAGAGCCCAAGGTCAAGGAGATGGTGCGAATCTTGAAGGGTGTGCCTTTCCTGCCATTGCTTGGTGAGTAGGTAGTCCTGCTAGTTGAGGTGGGGGTGATGGGGAGTGGGTGCTATGACAGCCTGGTGCCATCTGCTAGGCATGTGTAGGGAAAACTGTGGACATCCTTGGAGGGGGTATCTTTTCATGAATGGGGCCTGAGTCAGGAGCAACATTTGTTGAAGGCTGCCTGTGTTGTTTCCCTACTGAAGATTCAGGAAGGCAGAGAGAAGGCTTTGTGGGGAGAGGATGTTCAGACACCTTGAGTCTAGCAGTGGGGAAGTGGGTGCTGAAACCCATACAGACAAAGATACTTAAAGCACGTAGCCCAAGGGCAGGGTGCTGAGGGACAGTGGGTATGCTTCCCAGACTCCCTGATGCTAAGAATCCATGGAGGGGCTTCTATAGAGAATACTGATTTCATAGGTCATAGGTCTTTGTGGGGTGGGAAGTAGGAATCTGTGTTTATAATCTCATCCCCCTCCCCTTAACCACACACTCCACAGTTCCTCAAGAACGTTTAGGAAGCAGTGACTTAGTCAGGGTTGGGCCAGAGGGATATGTTATGTAAGGGTTTTCTAGGGAATGTGGTAGGGGATCCATTCCAAACTGGGCTTGGGATGGGGCACAAGTGGGAACCAGATCTGGGGGAAGGCTGAGAGTGGAGAATGGCAATGGAGAGCAAACTGCCCTTCTCCACCTAGAGTTGGAACATTGTATTCAGAGACGAAAGAACATTGTTTTGTCATCTGTGGGAGCCTCGCTGACCCTCTGTTCTTCCAGGTGGCTGCATTGATGGCACCATCCTCAGCAGGCAGGGCTTCATCAACTACTCCAAGCTTCCCAGCCTGGCCCTGGTACACGGGGAGCTGGTAGGAGGGCTCAACTTCCTCATGGCCAGGACCTACTCTCTGCTTCAGCACCAGCCCCGCCATCTTACTGCCCTGTTGGATCAGCACATCAGGCAGCAACATGAGGGAGACTCCATCGTGCCAGCCAGTGGGCAGCCCGCTGATGATCCTGCAAACCCTGTTCTGGACTCCTAGCCAGCTAATTGTACCCAGCCTGCCCATAAATATACTTTGCCCCCATTGGCTGTGCCATTCTCCATTGGAGATGGGAGAACTTGGGGTGGGGTGGGGAGTGGCATTTGTTACCTGGCTTCCACTGACAATGACCTCAGATACAGAGCCACTCAGAGATGCAGAGGGACTCCATTTCAGAATGGAAGCTCTTAATCTCTGTCTTTGTTCCTAGTTTTCCCAACTTGGGACCTGATAGAAGCGGTCTCTTTCAGCTCCCAAGGTACCAGAGAAGCTGAGCAGATGAGGATATTGCCCTCTGTCTCCGTGTTTACCGTCCCTTGTGGCATGTGTCTCTCAGCCTGTCCTCTTGGGGTCCAACATGCCAGAATAGCTCAACTGAGTAATTATGCTAAGGATGGCATCTGTTGAGAGCCTACTGTGCTTACCACTTTTCATGTGTGTGTTCCTTTATTTCTCACCATGTGAAGAAAGCTAAAGGGTGGAGAGGTTAGACACCCTGCCCAAGGTCATGCAGTTAGTAGGTGGCAGACAAGGGACTTGAACCAGGCCCCCTGCTCTGAAGACTGTGCCCTGGATTTCTACACCAGAGCTTCCTCATCTGGGTCCCAGTTGTGCCTGAATGTTAACTCTCCACCCCCAGCGTGTACCATGTCACGGAAAGGTTGGGAGGGCTGCTCTGTGATAAAGTAAAATGTGCTTTACCTTGTCCGTTGTGTTGTTCACAAGCTTATCCTCCCTGTAGACTTATTCTCAGGGTCATCTCTGACTCTCACTTCTCTCCCTAGAAAGTCCTTCTATCCTCAAGCCTGTTACTTCCCTATATCTACTCCCACAAATGACATCTCACATGCTTGTCCTTTTGAAGGCAGCCGCCAGCTTTTCCAATAGCTAACATGTCTCAGGTGGTTCTGAGCAAAAGAACTGGGGGAAACCAGGATTCTGTATTAATGAGGAGGCTTGGGGTCTTTCAAGTGGGAGGCTTTATCCAACTATAAGGGAACCAGAAGTTCCTAATGAGGAGAGAGAGGATGTTTAACTAGAAGCCACTAGGTAAGCTTCCAGCCCCCAGTGGGTCCTGCCTGACCTGATGGGGCATCACCTCAATGACAGCCTCAGTGTGGGGGTGGCTAAGTGGCTTTCTCAGGCCTTAACTGCTCTGCTGTCTCTGCTTGTGGCACTTGTTCTTGATGGGAGTGCATTCTGGGTGGACATGGTGGGGTGGGGGGAAGGCGGCTATTGAGCATTCCTCCCGGTCTTGGAGCAGTGCCACAGCTTCCATAGTCCTGGACAGACACTGCTCTGGCAGTGATGACCAGCAGCTTTCTGTGGCCTGGTCCAGAACCAGCTTCCCTTCCCACAGTGCCCAGCTCTGTGCTGGATGCCTTGGGATGCTTGATCAATATGAGTTAAAAGGCCCTTGAGGCTCCTGGATGTTAGAGCCGGTTTGGCAGTGCCAGGCAGTGCTCTCCTGGCTCCCAGAACCCCGCCAGGTGCAACACCCTGAAGGGTGAGCCAAGGCCTGTGTGGGGATGAGGTGTATGGGGCAAGCGGCCTACCTCTCTGGGTCAAAGAACCCGCGCTGCATCCTTCATCTGCTGGCAGCACCTGAGGCCCACCATTAAAAACCCACTTCTTTCCAGGAAGTGGCTTCTCTGTACTTAAAACTGTCAGTCCATTCCATATTCATTTGAATGAATTTTAGGCCTTTCTCCAGAGCTAATTTTTAGTTAGGATTGAGCAGCTGAACACAGTACTCCAGCAGAAAGGCAGGGACCCAGAAAGGGAGGCCAGTGGTACCTGAGTTGGCCTGCCGGCCCGTTTGAGCATCTAGCTGTCTACTGCCCTAGTCTCACTCCTCATCCGTCAGCAGGCTCAGGACTTTCGTTTTACCACATAAGGTGCTTCCAGCCCCCAGTGGGTCCTGACCTAGTGGGGCATCAACCCCAATGACAGCCTCAGGGTGGGGCCGCTAACTGGCTGTCTCGAGCCTCGACTGCCCTGCTGACTGTGCTCTTAGTGCCTCTGTTGTGGTTCCCCAGGGACATCCATCCCTTCCCATCAACCTGATACCTCTGCTGGCTCCAAATTTTGCAATCTATTTTCAGATGTAGAATGAGATGGGGAGTTAATAAGGAAATGGCCTTGGGTACTAACTGGGGTCAGGGCCATGCTAGTCTGAGTAAACCCTTTCCCACTGCCAGCTTGAGGCCAGCAGCTCCTCAGTCGTCTGTGATCCATCTGGAATTGCTCCCAGGGGGGACTCTGCCGTGACTCCCAGGCGACCTGAGGGCTGGGGAGTCTGCTCAGTCCTGAGTCCTCCAGGGAGCAGGGGGCAGAGCTGAGCGACTGCCTGGGGCTTGGCGGGAGGAGGGGCCGGGGGAGGGGAGGTGGGGAGATCCGGCTAGAGGGGAGGCTCCGGCATCTCCTTCCTTCCTGGTTCCTGCAGCGGCTGCTACCCCTGCTCGGCTCCAGGAGAAGGGAGCAGGCGACTTGGAGACGGTGACTCAGAGGCGGAGCAGCGTGCGAGCCACGGGGCCCTGGCGTCCATGGACCCTGAGGTAAGAGGGCCGCTCTGGCCCCCGCTGACATTCCCCGAGAAGGCTTCCTCCCACCTGAAGCTGGTAGGTCTGCCCCTTCGGAGATGGGGTCGGGAATGGAGGTGGAGAGGGGGCACCCACCTGGCTCACCTCAACCCCACACCCTTTACCGACAGAGCTTCCCCTTCCACTCACGAGCAGTGAGGGGCCAGGATCCTACGGGGTCAGGAAAAGGGCACAGAGAGATACCTAAACACTGGAAGAGTCTGGGAACTTTGAATGGCCGAATGCAGTTTTGTCCCCGGGTTAGCCTCTTGTAGCAGCCGCCCCTCTGTCCCGACATCCCAGCCACTGCTACCCCACCGTGTCCCTGTCCTCTTCCAGGCCCCAGCCCCTCAAGTGCTTGCTAACTCTATCCGAAGATCTGAGCTGTTTGCCCAGCCTCAGGCCAACCTCGCTTCTCCAGTCCCCTCCCTGGCTCACACACGCGGAACCTCATGCATTATTGATCTCCCCTGGAGCCAGGCTGGCAGGACTGGGGCGAAGGGCGCCTGTGGGCCCTGCTGCGGGACCTGTGTGGACCTTGCATGCTCTTGGCCACCTCTTCTCCCACCCACGGTGTCTTCACTGGCCAGTCCCCGCTCTCTCTGGGTGGGTGGTACTTCTCAGAAGCCCAAGGGCTGGGATGGTAGAAAGGAGGCTTTGGGGAAACTGAGGATCCGAGGTGGGCATCTTAGGGGGATGTGTGATGGAAGGAGGCACAGGCGAACATGAGGTTCAGGCCTCAGTTTTCCCATGCTGAAAATGGGAGCCCAAGAACTAGATATGGAGACCAACTGGTGGGGAGTTGGGGTGAATGGGTTTGGGGTCTTTGCAGGGGGATCATGGCGGAAGAGTTTCCAAGCGTCTGGGGCAGTGCGGGGCTCCTGAAGGAAGAGGGACTGGCTTGGGGTCTTGCTTGTCGAGTCTCTGGGTCCTCTGCCCTCTTTCGGAGCCTCTTTCTTACTTCTGATCACCCTGGGGGAATCCGCCAGAGAAAGCACTGAGTGTTTCCTGGAGCTCGGGAATGTGGGCCCAAGGTGGGGTTGGGTGGACTTTTCACAATTTTCTCTTGGCTAACCCTGCCGGCAAGAGCTAGTTCATCTCCTGGAGCAATGGCTGCAGGAGGAGGGTGTAGGCAGGGAAATCCGCCCGGGGTGGGGTAGGAACAGAAGAGGCATGCCAGGTGAGCAGATGTGTTGGTGAGCTCTTATCTCAGAGGGTGCAGGATGGGTTGGAGGTGGAGAAGGTGATGGTAGGGTCTGTGCTAACTGGGCTTCTCTCTTGCTTCAAGGGCTCCCTCAGGACAAGGTGACACCTCTCTCCTCCTACTGGGCTCTCCGTCCTCAGCAGGGAGTGGCCGCTCCCACCTTCATGGACTTCCTAGAGAGGGTCCCTCCCTCACTGGCCGAGAGCATTCAGTCTGCAAAGCCCTGCAGCGCCCAGCAGGTCTGAGGGTGGGGAGGCAGGCAGGGTGGGTGGGCCTGGCATGGCCCAAAGGGGAGGGGCAGATGTGGTCCCCTCACCAGCCACTCCGCAACCTCTCTGCCCCGGACTGCAGGCCTCTGAGCTGTGGGAGGTGGTGGAGGAGCCTCGGGGCCAGCTGGGAGCAGAGGGTATCATGCCTGAGAGGCAGGAAGGCCACCTACTCAAGAAAAGGAAGTGGCCTCTGAAAGGCTGGCACAAGGTAGGGTGGGCAGGGCAAAGGGAGGGGCCAGATGCCGGGCGGCTGGGGGTGGGGAGGCTGCTGGCAGCATGGGCTGTTTCTGTATCAAGAAGAAAAGACCATGTGTGTGGTTGCTCTCTCCCTTTCCTCTTGGCCTCCCGTGTCCTTGTTCCTTCTGGGAAACATCACAGAGATACTTTGTGCTCGAGGATGGAATCCTTCACTATGCAACGACTCGGCAAGATGTGAGTCAGGACCTCTGCTAGGCATTGTGGGAGGAGTCTGGTCCCTGAACATGGTGGGCAGGCAGAGGGGTCTGGAATCCATCAGAGCAGGGGTGGAATCCCAGGAACGCAATTCCGGGTCTGGGGGTCTCAGGCAAATTACTTCACTGGGCCTCAGCTCCCTCATCTCTAAGATGAAGAGAGTACCATCACCCATTTATAGGGCCACCGTCCTGGTAAGGGCTCTCGGGACAGTGCCTGGCACAAAATAAGTGCCCAAAAGTGGGAGCTTTATCGTCCTTGTCCTTTTCGCATGCTGGGAACAAGGACCCGCAGGCCTAGGTGCTCAGGCTCTCTCTCAGAGTATAGTTTTCTTCCTCAGCCTTGTAGATTTCTGAGAGAAGGAACAGTTTTTTCCTTGCTCTGTGACTCCCTTGAGCTTGAAGGTGGTTTGGCATCGTGGGGTGTTCTGTGCACAGGAGGACAGCTGATGCTGTGACTTGGGCATGTGGGTGAACCGGCTGTGCCTGCCCTTGAACCTAAAGTGGTTCAGGGAGATGGTGGCTCTGTGGCCCTGGGGGCCTAAAACCAGTCCCTTATTCCCTGCCAACCCTCCATTCCAGATCACCAAGGGGAAGCTCCATGGCTCCATTGATGTCCGACTCTCTGTCATGTCCATCAACAAAAAGGCCCAGCGCATTGACCTTGACACTGAAGACAACATCTACCACCTCAAGGTGACATTCCTGGGAACCAGGTGGTGGCTTGGCCCCCAGCCTGGCAGAGGCACTGGGCCATACAAGAGACAAGGGCAGGGGCTGAAGGTCTGTCCCTGAATTTGACAAGAAGGGAGTTCCCATCATAGACAATTGCCAATGGCAAACCATCCCTGTTGTTTGGTGAACAGGCACATAGCTAAGGGCTCAGATATTTGGGAAAGTTGTATTCTGCCTTCCTGCAAGGGGCCTTTGCACAAGTTGGGCCTTTAGGGAGAGATCCTGCTTGCGTGGGGACCAGGGCGCTGACGCTTTGCCTCTGCAAAGCGGTCTCTCCTTTCGTACACCCTCCCCCCTCCATCATTTCTGCAGATCAAATCCCAGGACCTGTTCCAGAGCTGGATAGCCCAACTGCGTGCCCACCGCTTGGCCCAGCACCTGGACATGTCCCGGGGCCCGCTGCCCAGCACCACTCACCGGAAGGTAAGTTGGGCCCTTGGGTGGGGACTGGTGATGTGGGGATTGAAGGGTGAGACACTGAGAGCTGGGCACCGTCCTTCCTGACCCTCAACTCACCCCACAGGCTCCCAGTGCCCAGCTTCCAACGGCGGGGAGTGCCTCACCTCTCCCTGGGCTTGGACCTCGGGAGAAGGTGTCTTCCTGGCTGAGGGACAGTGATGGGCTAGACCGCTGCTCTCATGGTGAGAGGCCCCTGGCACCGTGCCTCTGTGTGCAGGGCCCATGCTCTTGGGTCTATGTGGCATCAGCAGTCACAAGAAAAGAGAAAATGTCACCTCCATCCCTGCCTCAGGGAGCCCAGGCTGATAGGCTGATGGGGGAGGTAGCCTCTGCCTCTAAGCTGGCCAGGCCTACTTGGGCTCTGCCCGGGGCAGCGCCAGGCTTTTTGGTGGGGCTTGTGCCCCAGCCATGCAGACACAGACACAGAACCAAGACTCAAGAAAAAGACATGGAATGCCACAGCAGGGAGGGTCCTGGGAGTAGTGCTGGAAAAGGGGTGTGCTTCACAGCCCGGCTCCTGGCGTGGGGGCTGCGACAGGGGCCTGGGAGAGGGATGTGTAAGCCGAGTGAGAGAGAGTGAGGTCCTCCCTCCCCGGCCTACGTGGAGGCAGAGAAAGAAAGGTGTGGGCTTGAGGCAGAGTGGAGTTTGGCATGCCGGCTCCCTTGGGAACCTCCTGTGAGTCCAGACCAGGGGGTGGGAACTGGAAACTGCTTTGGGCTTGTGAGCAGAGGAGAGGGAGACAGTGTCAGGGTTTCTGTGGCTGCCCAGTGACGTGTTTGGAGGAGGGAGAGAAGCTGAGGGACGGCCTCTGGGTGCCTGGCCAGTACCCAAAGAGGGACTTCCTCATTAACCCCCCTTCCCCCTCCCCGCAGAGCTCTCTGAGTGTCAGGGGAAGCTCCAGGAACTGCACAGACTCCTCCAGAGCCTGGAGGCCCTGCACCGAATCCCCTCTGCCCCCGTGATCCCCACACACCAGGTGAGGGCCAGGGAGGAGGCAGGGGCCTGCCCAGGGTCTCCCCCGCTGCTTGCCACCTTCATCCCTGTTACTTCCCTGGGACAGGTCCTCATGCCACCTTATATGTGGCAGTTCCCTGGAGAGCCACACATCTCCTGGTCACCTCTCCCTGCATGTCTCCCTGCCCCCTTGGAGGGGCCCCTTCCTCCTCTGCCCACACGTCTGCTATGGTGTCGGTCTTCTTCCTCTGCCATATCAGCCGTCTGTGCCCTCCTCCATGGCCACCTGCCTCTCTCCTGACTTCCGTGGTTGCTGCCCCCTGTCCCCACCCTGAGAGTGAAAGTCCCCCCTCCTCAACTTGCCAGGCCTCAGTGACAACCGAGAGACCCAAGAAAGGGAAACGGACCAGCCGCATGTGGTGCACACAGAGCTTTGCCAAGGATGACAGTATTGGACGGGTGAGGTGGGGGTGTCCCCCAGGTCGCTGGGGTGGGGTGCTCTGAAGGAAGCTGTCTCCTCCAGCCCCTACCCTTAACCCACAGGTTGGTCGTCTCCATGGCTCTGTTCCAAACCTGTCTCGCTACCTGGAGTCCCGGGACCCCTCGGGTCCCCGTGGGTTGCCACCCCCAGACTACGCCCACCTGCAGCGAAGTTTCTGGGCCTTGGCCCAGAAGGGTGAGTGTGTGCTCGAGGGGTGGCAGGGAGCAGGTGGGGGAGGGAGAGGAGTTTGACGGCTGCCCCTGTCCCCTGTCCCCACAGTGCACAGCTCCCTCAGCAGTGTCCTGGCCGCTCTCTCCACTGAATGGGACCGACTGAGGGACCTGCACCAGGGTTCAGAGCTATCAAGGATGGGGGTGAGGCTCGGGGACAGGGTGGCTGGTGGGAGGAGAGGGCTTGAGGCGGAGGACCACGGTCCTGGGGGTGATAGCAGATCTAGGTTGGGGGAGAGCAGTTAGCAGAGGCAATCTCTGCAGAGGTCAGCATGACAGGGCAAGAGGGCTTCATCCTCCTGGCACCCTGTCCCTGCAGGTCTCTGAGGCCTCAGCTGGCCCGAGGCGCCTGCACTCGCAGTCCATCTCCTCAGACACCACTGCAGACTCCTTCAGCTCCCTGAACCCTGAGGAGGTAGGAGCCAAGGTGGGCTGTGGGGACCATTTCTCCTGGGCCTTCTTTCCCAGCAGAAGTGAAAGCCTGGCTTTCAGACCTGAAACAGGGCCCAGAAATCCTAGCTCCAACTCCATCCACATAACATGGCCAGCAGCTGTATCTTGGTCATACCTTAACAGTGTGTGGAGCGCTCTTGCTTTGAATTCAGAGTCTCATGAGGCAATGCTTCTGACCCTCAAGTTCACAGTGGAGGAAACTGAAACTCAAAGAACGTAACTGACGAGCCTAGGCTCCCTCAGTTGCAGACTGGCTGAGCTGGGACTTAGCGGTTCCATGGGTTTGAATTTGGCTCCATTGCATGCGGGCTTTGTGACCCTGAGCCTCAGGATCCTAATCTGCGCTGTAGGGGTAGTAGGTGCACCTACCTCAGAGGGTGTCAGGATTGATGGAGTTAATATACGCAAAGGGCTTGGAGCCGGGCTCAGAGACAGTGCCCAGGAAGTATAAGCAGTTAGTAGGCAACCTTGCTCCCAGGCCAGGATTTATCCCACCATGCCTTTATGTTCCACGATGCTCACTCCCCTCTGCTTCATCTCGTGCCCAGCAGGTTTCAGACTCAGTAAAAATCCTCAGTTAGGCTTCACCCTCAAGGAAACTGTCAGGCAAGGGGAGCCTGCCTCACTGTGTCCTGCTCCCACAGCAAGAAGCTCTGTACATGAAGGGGCAGGACCTGACCCCCCAGCTGTCCCAGAGCAGTGTCCTGTCCCTTGCTGATTCCCACACAGAGTTCTTTGATGCCTGCGAGGTCCTGCTGTCTGCCAGCTCTTCTGAGAATGAGGTGAGGGAGGAAGGAAGCTGGCACTGATGGGACCCTGGGAATAAAGGGGTGGGGTCCAGAGAGACTAGAATTTGTAGATTCCCGAATCCTTTCTAACTGCCTCAGCTGCTCTCTCTGCCAACATGTCCAAACCTGCTGGGTTTGTGAGGCCCTGATCAGAAATCTCTGCTGGGGATCCTTCCTCCAGTTGGAAGTGCTTTAATCCCCATTGGGTTCTCCTGACGCTGCTGCCTCAGCTCCACCTCCGCCATCTTCCTGTGAACCCCTTTTGGCTTCAGCACTCCCTTGACCCCCTAGTCCCAGACCCTGAATCTCAGTAACCAGCAACTTCCCTTCCCTTTGTGTCCCACCAAGTCCCTGAGCTCCCTGCCCCAGTGCCCCCAGCCCCACTGCGGTGTTAGGGCCAGGCCCTCTTCCTCCCAAGGTGACAGGGCACTCTGCGATGCCAGGCCTCCCGGGGCGGTGTCTTAGGGCTCAGAGACCCTCCCAAATACGTTCTCTTCCCCTTCCCACCAAAGGGCTAGCTGGGCGCAGTCTTGCCAGGCCCTGGGCACTGCCCAGCTGCCCAGGGGAGGCCCAGTCTGCCCGGCGTGTCATCTGTCCCGGCCCAGGGCTCAGAGGAGGAAGAGTCGTGCGCCAGTGAAATCACCACCAGCCTGTCTGAGGAGGTGCTGGACCTCAGGGAAGCTGTGCGCTGCCAGAAAGGTGCCAGCCAGGCGTGCAGGCAGGGAGGGGCTGAAGGTGGGCAGAGAAGTGGTGTTTGCCTGTGGCCCAGGCCCCTTGGGGAATACTCCCTTGTGGTGACCGGTGGGCTGGTAGCTCTGGATGCTGACTCCAGAGGTGACCCCTGGAAGTGAGCAAGGCTAGGCTGTGAGCTACAGAATGTTCCTGGAGTGGCTCCCGGGGTGGGTCAGACTTAGGCCTGGGGGTAGCCTCCGTTCCGGCTGAGAAGGCTCGAGAGGGCCTGATAGGCAAAGGTCCCACTTTGCCACTTCTTAGTGATGTGGCTTTGGACCTGTCTCATCTTACTTCTTGGTGTCTGTTTCCTCATCTCTAAAATAGGCTGAATAATCTGCTCCTGCCTTTGGTTTCTGTGTTTAGGGAAGGGAGCAGAGGCAGGGGTGGGGAGTGGGGAAGGTGCAGGTTTCCAGCAGGGAGGCCACCCTCTGAGTGCCCCTCAGCCCTCCGCCCACCTAAATGCCCTGGGACTCATCAAGAGCTAGACCCAGCCCTGCCCCACAGTGAGTGGAGGTGGGGGCTTAGGGAATGAGTACGCCTAGGAGCCCCTCAGGAGCTTGGGACGCAGCCGGCTGTGGGCCGGCCTGAGGCCTGCCATGGCTGGATGCCGGTGCCCAGAGGGAGTGACGTGGCTGGGGCGGGCCCCGGGGCGGTGTGTTCCAGGGAGAGCTGCAGGGCCTCCCCGTCGCCGCTGCCTGCCAGCAGCCAGCGGGCCCGGGACTGACGTTAGCCTGTGGAACATTCTGCGGAACAACATCGGCAAGGACCTGTCAAAGGTGTCTATGCCCGTGCAGCTCAATGAGCCGCTCAACACTCTGCAGCGGCTCTGTGAGGAGCTCGAGTACAGCCGCCTCTTGGACCAGGCCAGCCGCACCGCCGACCCCTGCGAGCGCATGGTACCAGCCACACCTGCCCTGGAGCCCACCTACGGCCGCCTCTTTCTCCCGTGGGCCGTTTCCCAGAAAATCCTGCTGGGCTATTCCTTGCTGCTGAACTCCCACCCCAGGACCCCCATCCTTGCTAGCGCTGGGGTAGCATCCCCTTCTCCCGCCCTTCAGTGACCCCCCAGTGGCATCTCCCGGCCTCCTCTGCAGGTGTACATTGCAGCCTTTGCCGTCTCTGCCTACTCCTCCACGTACCACCGGGCTGGCTGCAAGCCCTTCAACCCTGTCTTGGGGGAGACCTATGAGTGTGAGCGGCCTGACCGAGGCTTCCGCTTCATCAGTGAGCAGGTGTGGCCCTGGAAGAAGAGGCTTGTCCTCTTGGGTATCTGGGCAGATATCTGGGTCTCAGAGGCACTTGGGCTTCAGAGGAGAGCATGGGGCAGTTGGCTCTGTGATAGGCACTGTACCACATGCTGGCGGTGCAGGGGCCTCTCTACTGCTTAGTGTCAGGGACAGACTTGAAACAAGGAGCTCCATGTTCTAGAGCTGGGATTGTGGAAGCTCGTAGGAGGTTATTCAGCTCCAGCTGGGAAGGTAGCTCTAGGGAGGGATCTAGAGCTCAGTCTTGAAGGAGAAATTAGAGTTCACCAGAAGTACAAGTGTGGAGAGAATGGGATGTTCCAGACAGTATAAGAAACATAGGGGGCATGTTTGAGAAGAGTTAGAGATGGAACAGGAAGAAAAGGCAGGGCCAAACCCCGAGGAGCCCTGTAGAGAGGTTAAGGAAGGCTTTGTTTGTTTGTGTGTGTTTAAATCCTGAAGCCGGGGCGGGGGTGGGGGGGTGGGAGGCGGTCACTGGAGGGCTGTAAGCAGTAGAGTGACTCAGAGCCGCACTTCATGAAGAGCGCTCAGGCAGTGGTGTGCAGGTGACTCATAGAAGGCCATTAGGAGGCCATTTTAGTCATCTCTGTATGAGCCAGGGAGGGCCTGCCCTTAGCCTGGGGCAGCTGGAGTGGGTGGACATTGGATTCAAGGGCTCTCTGAATAGCCCTTGACAGTACTTAGTGGTCAACAGATTGTCTTTACGTGTAAGGGATAGGGGAGGTGGTTGATGATACGGGAGAGTCTGGAGTGGCCTCGACTTTCTGGCTGCGGGGATTTTGGTGGGTGTGTGATGGGGCCAGTTAGCAAGCTGGAGAGTAAGTGAGGAAGGTCACCGAATTGGGAGGCTCTTTTCCTCACAGAGCACTGGGTGGGGAGTCAGCAGCGGAGACGGAGGGCAGAGCCCCAGCCCGCTGCTGGGAGAGGGCCTGGAAAAGGCGGAAGAGCTGGGTGAATGCCCAGGAGACTTTGAGGGTGTCTTGGGCTTCCTGAGCGGGGAAGCTGCAGAGAGGCTGGATTGTAGTGGGTTTAAAGTGGAAGTAAAAGACAGATAAAATAGAGAAAAATGCAGATTATTTCCAAAAAATTTTACCATGAGGGAAAGAGGAAGGCCCCAGGGGCAGCCAAAGGCCGGGGTAAAGGTTGAGGCCATTTTTTTGTTTAGATTTTAACTGTCTTTAAAAACCTGGTGAAAGTTCATGGGGTACCCTAGTGTGTACAACAGAAAATGACCCCCCACCCTGCCCCTCTGAGGGGGCCCCGCTGACAGTGTTTGTTTTCTGCACATGCGAGCAAAGATGTACACGTTTAGAAAGGAAAGGCTTATTACTCTTTTGAGATAGAAGAAATGAGATATTTCTATTCAGAGAGAAAGAGGAATCTAGAGGGAAAGACTGCAGTGCAAGTGGGGAAGGCAGGAGGGGTGCTGTGGGAAGGGTGGGGTGGCAAGGGGGAGCAGCAGGCTCTGGCCTGGCAGCAGGTTGGGTGGGAGTCCGGAAGTTGGTGGAAGGTGTTGTCATCTCTGTTCTCCCTCTGATTGTGGGGATGAATGTGGTTTGAAAGGGGAAGGCTTGGGTGTAAGCCCTCTGAGGAGGATCGAGGGTGATGCCAAGGGCCCAGGTGTAGACACAGTGTAGAATCAGGAGTTTTCCAGTGTGTGCTGTGCCTGGTGGGGGGTGTCTAAAGAGCAGGGAGCCAAGGTGGATGGATGAGGCCAAAGATGGGCGTTGTGGAAAGTGGGGACAGCAGGTTCACAAGGGTGCTGGGTGAGAGGGTGGAGGTGATGGAGAAGTCTCAACTGAGCTGGGAGAAGGCGAAGCTGGACTGACAGCCTCGACAAATCAGAGCAGCTGGAGTCTTGGCAGGAGCCGTGGGAGTGGGGAAAGAGGTTAGGCAGGCTGTCCGTGTAAACCAGAGTTCAAGGTTCCAGATGTGGAGCCAATCCAAGGAGCACAAGGCCAGGTTTTTCCAAGGGCATGGTGTGGAGGCTACAGGGTGAAGGTCAGCCTTGGGGGAAAAAATGGTAAGGGGAGGGGGTCCTCAGGGGAGGGCTGCCTTGCAGGTATGGCATGGGTGGGGCCACCACTGTCATCGCTGGAGCACTTTGTGGGCCTGAGCAGGGATCTGGAGGGCACTGCAGACAGGTGGCAAGGAGGGCTCTAGGACGGCCTGCATGAGAAGGGAGGACATAGGGGCCTTGTGGGAAAAGAGAGGATGATGGAATTTGGGTGGTGGCCAAGGATGACAAGGACAGGAGACCTGGAACTAACTGGCCTTCTGGCTTGCAGGGGACCTGGGGATGGGAGTAAGGGATTTTGGGGGGCCCTGAGGTCAGGAACAGATGTCCTGGTCCTTATTGGCAGCCTTAAGGGACCTCTTTTGCTCCTCAAGGTCTCTCACCACCCCCCTATCTCAGCATGCCATGCGGAGTCTGAGAACTTCATCTTCTGGCAAGGTGAGGACTTGGGAGGCATGGTGGGTGGGCATGGGGTAAAGAGCAGGTGGGGAAGGGGCTGGAACACTCTCTGGTTTTATCTCAGCTGTCCCTCTCCCTCCCCCAACCCAACTCCAGATATGAAGTGGAAGAACAAGTTCTGGGGAAAATCCCTGGAGATCGTGCCCGTGGGGACCGTCAATGTCAGCCTGCCCAGGTGAGTGCTGAGCTCGCAGCAGCCAGCCCATCCTCCGGGCTGGGGTGGCGAGGGGGCAGGGACAGGACGCGAAGGTCTGGCCTGAAGCTCTTTGGGGTGGGGCGGTGTCGGCATATCCTACACCTGTATTTACAGTAGTTGCCCGTGAAGAAAGGTGAAGAATCTTAGAACAGCAGAGCTAGAAGGCCTCGCCAAAGTCATCTGAGGCAGTGGCTTTCACACTTGTTTGACCATGACTCACAGTAAGAAATCCATCTGAGACTTCGAGCCAGTGCACACACCCACACCCGTGCTCACACACACACAGAAACCTAAATTGATCTCAGGACTGGCCACAAACCACATTTGAAACACCCTTATCTAGCTCATTTTATAGGTGGGACTGGAACCAGAGAAGAGTCTTCCCCAGCAGGGTCCAGGAGTGAGAGGCCAGCACAGGTGTGGGGGACATCTGGGACCTGAGAGTCAGAAGCCCGGGCTGGGAGACTTGGTTCTGCTGCTTAATAGTTATGCAAGCAGTGAAGTTTTGATGCTTTAGAGTCTTGAGTCTGCTCTTTTGTAAAATAAGAGTAATACCCAATAAAAGTGGGAGTATACAGGATAATAGATGTGAACAGACCTACCGGGATTCCTGGCACCCAAGGGCAGGGACCCTGTCTGTTTGTTTTTTTCACCATGACTTAAGCTCTCAGGAGCTTTATCAATGAATGGAAACATGTTAATTGAATGCTCTGTCCAGGCTGCTCTGCTTTATAAAAATATGTCGTCCTTCATGGCAGAGCCAGAGCCAGGACCCAGGGTTCCTTCCACTGACTCAGCGTGACCTGTTCCAGTGAGATAGGTGCTCCCTGGCTTAGGGTGGCATTAGTTCCCCAGGACCAGCCAGCTGCCCCCCCATGCTGTCTCTCTCAGGTTTGGGGACCACTTTGAGTGGAACAAGGTGACGTCCTGCATTCACAACATCCTGAGTGGCCAGCGCTGGATCGAGCACTATGGAGAGGTGCTCATCCGGAACACACGGGACAGCGCCTGCCATTGCAAGATCACTTTCTGCAAGGTGGACATGCCGCCCTCACCCCGCCCGCCGCCCCCTGGGAAGGGGAGGGGCACGTCCCTAAGCCCCCTGTCCCCACTCACCCCAGGCCAAGTACTGGAGCTCCAGCATCCATGAGGTGCAGGGTGCCGTGTTCAGCCGGAGTGGCCGTGTCCTCCACCGACTTTTTGGGAAGTGGCATGAGGGGCTCTACCGGGGACCCGTGCCTGGCAGCAGCCAGTGCATCTGGAAACCCAGTAAGTGGGGTCACCAGGGAGGGCTGGGCAGGGGTGAGAGCAGCTGTAGCAAAGGCCCCCTGCCCTAGCCCCTTGGCTCCCCCACAGACTCCATGCCCCCTGACCACGAGCGGAACTTTGGCTTCACTCAGTTTGCCTTGGAGCTGAACGAGCTGACAGCTGAGCTGAGACAGTCCCTGCCCTCCACGGACACGCGGCTGCGGCCAGACCAGAGGTCAATGTCAGGCTGGTGGCGCCCCCGAGCCCCCCGGCTCCTCCCGCCTCCATGTGGGCATCTACACAAAGCTGCGGCCTGCCTTCCTTGAGTTCCTCAGGGAGATGGGGCCTGTTTGGGGGCAGAGCTGGGCGGGGGACAGAGCCTTGGATTGGCCCCCGAGGGGCCAGTGCCACTGACGGCAGTCTGGGTGCTCAGGTACCTGGAGGAAGGGAACATACAGGCTGCTGAGGCCCAGAAGAGAAGGATCGAGCAGCTTCAGCGAGACAGGCGCAAAGTGATGGAGGAGAACAACATCAGTCACCAGGCTCGCTTCTTCAGGTGCTCTGCTCTTGCCCTGGGTCTCTGCAGTCCGGGTTCCCTTCCTTTCCCCTGGGCTCCCTCTGCTCTGAGTGGGGCTGGCAATGGGAGGCAGCATGTCAGACCCCTGCCTCATTTCTGTATGTGCTCCCTTCTCCTCCTGTGGCCCTCTTCCCCCAGGCGGCAGACAGACAGCAGCGGGAAGGACTCGTGGGTGACTAACAACACATACTGGCGGCTGCGGGCGGAGCCGGGCTACGGGAGCCTGGATGGAGCTGTGCTCTGGTAGCCCTGGCCCCGGGGGCAGGAGGCTCCAGCTCCTCCCTCCCGCCCCCACTTCCCCATGGACTCAAGGGTGAGGCCAGGCTCCCCGAAGCACTGCCCTGAAGACCTAAGGGGCAGACCTGTCTCTGGCCCTCTCCCCGGTGCCAGCCGGAAGAGCTGCCTCTTAGCCCATCGCCCACCCTGAGTTTGGGGTGGGTAGCAGGATTCATGCTTCCCCAGTCTCGTTGCCCCGGACAACCGGCATGTAAGCCCTTCTTGCTCCGTCATCCCCTTTCCTTCCCCTTTGGGGTGCTTGTGGGGGACTCCAGGCTCTCATGATCTGGTCCCCATTTCAGTGCCTTCCCAGGACACAGGGGACCCCAATGCTCCCCAGGCTTCCTATGCCATGGGCTCTGGCCCCAGCTGTGTGGTTAGAGGAAGTGAAGAAGAGCCAGACTTTTCTTCCATCCTGTCCCTCCCACGCCCCTCTCAGCATCTTCTCCCCCATGCCCTGACCCAGTGGGGCTCCTTGGCTTGGTCCCTGCCAATCTTTCCCATCCTCCTGCATCCCTTTCTTCCAAACTGCAAAATGCCTGCAGCTTCCAATTCCTTCAGCCCTGGTCCTCACGTGGTTTCCTTCAGCCTCCACTGAGCGGATTCCCCAAAGTAGACAGGGCCTCTGCGAGGTGGGAGCAGACTGAGCAGGCAGGGGCCTGGCCTCGGACCCACAGGGAAGGAGGGAGCCCGTGTGAGAGTGTGAGCTTGTGGGGGAGCGTGTGTGCATGTGTGTGCCTGTGCGCTGCTTGCAGGCAAGCAGGATTCTTAATGTAGCCCCGACGTCCCCTCTGCTGGGCGTCCGCCGCTGCTGCTGCTCATTTTTGCACAGCCTGCCTCTGATCAAGATGAACTGCTGTGACATTCCAGGCTCCAATAAAGACTGTCCCCATCTTTGGCCTGTGACCACTCATTCAAACATGAGAACATGTATGCGAGCTTAGTGAAGGCCCTCAGCCGCCTGCTCAACTGGACTAAAACTCTGATGTCATCTCTTTCTTTAATCCTCACCTGTAAATTCTACCTCAATTGTCCCGCAGCTCTGGCCCCTTCTCTTACTTGCATCTGGCTTATCCTGGGCCCTTATCAACCCTTGCCTGGACCACTGCCCCTGGCCCCGGGGTCTCCAGTCACTCCAATTCTAATGCTGGCTTTCAGGGTGATACTTTAAAAGAGAAAATATAGTTGGTACCTCATGCCCACTTCAGATACCTCCATTGCTTCTGAAAGGCTAGAGGAAAAATCCAGACTGAAGGGAGGAAACCGGATGGTCCCCGTTTCCCTCTGGCCTAGAGCTGACGCCCACACTGAGCATCGTGAGTCGGCTCTGTGTCCCCCAACTGTCAGTGCGTGTTCAAGGAAAAGGTGGGAAGGAGGGGTGGGACTAGAAGGGACAGAGGACGGCGAGCTGCAATTTCTCCTGCTTCCCTACCGCCTAGGCGGAATTCTAATCCCAGCTCTGTTATTCCAAAGCTGTGTGATCTTGGTCAACTGCCTGACTGTTCAGAGACTTTGGTCCCTCATTTGGCTTCTTTTGTGTCTTAGAGAACGTCTGTGAAGTGGCCCTGGGCTCCTGATCTCATTAGTTGTCTCTTAGCCCCTTGCCCCATCACAACAGCAGGCCCCAGGTCCTGCTCTGCTCTGATGGACGTCCCAAGAGCAGGTCATGCTGTCTCTGGGAGTGGCAAGAACAGAGGGGGCTTCTGGGCCATGGCAGCCTGTCCAATCCTAGTCCTTTTCTTCTCCCTCCCCCAGCCCCAAGGGAGGGGTGGTGGTCCACATTTCCACAGTTTATTCCTGAGCAGTGTGAAAGGTAAGATGAACACACTTGTTCTGACACCAGGTACCGGAAATAACCCACTCCAAAAAAAGCCGCAGCCTACACCCATTCAGGATCTGTTTGAAATGAGGTGCCCTGCCCTCCACCCCACCCCTCCATTCAGAGCAACACCAACTGACCAGCCTACATTCAACATCCACACACTTTTAAGAACTAGAGTTTCAAAAGGACCAAATTCTAAAGTTATTTTTCAAACATAAACAGGAAACTAGCAACACCTGCCCAAGAGGAACCAAGCCCTCTGGCTTGCACTACCCTGGCCAGCATGCTCTCCCAGCCCAGGCGCAGTTCAGTGGTGGGAAAATGGGCAGATTGGTTTGCTCTTGCTGGGGCATTCCCTGCTGGAGGAATGATGTCTTCTTAAATCTCTCCCCATCTGGCCAGGATTTGGTGGGCCATTGCCGACAGCATGCTGAGCCTGGAGCTCGGGCCCAAAGGAGCTTTGGGTGCAAAGGATGGTGGGCACCTCCAGACCACTGGGAAGATGGGGATCGGGTGCTCAAGTCTGGGCTGAGGAGGCACTGGCAGGCCCCATTCTCATGCCTATCTCAGTCTCATCTGGTGACATGACGCACAGGAAGACTGTTCACCACTGGGTGGTGGGGCAACCTGGCACAGAACTGGACCCCAGTCCTCGGAGGATATGGTGGGCACGGGGCAAATGTAAAGACTGTGGGCTTAATGGCCTGCAGCTTCACTCAGGAAAGATGCAGGTGGAACACACCAGTTTGTAAAGCCAGGGTCCTGCTTCCCTGGGTGAGCAAAGGTCGGAGCTTGAACAGCAGGAGCAGTGCTTGGGCCCAACAAGGGTGGCAGAGGGAGAGGGAGGGAGGCGAGAGGTGCAGTCCTCACCTCATCTCCATTGGGTCCTCCAGCTCCAAACCACTCCATGCAGAGAGAGAAAAATTGCCTTTTTTGATTTAGCTATTGAGCAGCTGATGTGATGCCTGGATTGCCAGCGGTGAAAAAAGGCTGAAAATACTTAGAAGTCCCCAATTCCCTGAATGTTCTTAATAAAGGGTGGTTTGGGGTATGTGTGTACGCATTTGTAATAAACCAGAGAGGAGAAAGAGCCCTGAACCAGTGGAACTACAGAACCAGGTGTCAAAGATAAACAGCCAGATATTAAAGTGGTGAAACAGATTTTATTCAGTAACCGCTGACAGTCGGGAAAGGGCTGTGCTCCGCTAGGATCTGGGCCGAGGGGACTGGGCGTTTAAAGGGAGAATGAGGGAGTGGAGGGGGCAAGCAGGAGCTCTAGAGCCAGAGAAGGGAGAAATTACAGCGGGCTGGTCGGTGTCAATGCCAGGGGAGTCTGCTAGCTGGCAAGGATCAAAGTCAGGATTCTTGCCTCCTGTGAAGATCAAGAGGCAGGCCCTAGCCTTCCTGATGATCACATTTCAAAGGAATGGCTTTCAAGTCCTTGAGAAAGACACTCCTAAGTTGCAGGAGATCCATGCACACCTCAAAGGGACAGGGGGAGGAGTCATAGTTGTAAGCCCTCTGTAGTGAGTGCTTTAAGGGAAGGGACTCAGGGGCTGGTCCTCAGGTATCGGCTGGACAGTCAGTTCTCCCGGCAGCACTGGGCTTTCTCAGGCAGGCATTTTAAACAGGGGCTGGGATACATCCTAGGGACATCCGCAGGACAGGCCTTATGCTGTTGGAAGCAGTGTTAGAGTTTGGTGCAGGTGTTTGGATGGAGATGTCATGTGCTGAGTTCGGTAGTTCTCACAGGGCACTTCCTATCCGCTCCTGAAGGTCAGGGTGGGGACACAGGCCCCTGGAGCTGGAGTGGGTGTCCGGGGCAGAAGGAGGCCAACAACCCAGCCCCTGCCTGCCTGCGCCTCCTGGACGGTGTGTAGCTGAGGTGGCTGTTTGTGGGGCTTCCCACTGTGGCAGGGAAAGGAAAGCAGTGGGAGCTGCGGGGGGTGTGCCCACAGCTTCTGAGTGACCCCTGCTGAGGATGTAAAGGTCTTGATCTCTGACCTCAGGTCTACTGATTTCAGTGTGTCCCTGTAAAGGACATCGTTGGCCATACTATTCTGGTTCCAATTCTCCACAGTGACCTTAAAAATTCTGGGTCACAGTGCTTGGCCCTGTCCAACCTCTTTAGGGAGGGTCAGGTGGCCACCGGTGGCTGGATCATTAGCTTAATGATACCACCTACCTGGAAATGACCCACTGAACAAGTGACTTCCCTTTTAGAGACCCTCTGGTTCCAGCATGGGCAGAAGAGGAGGTGGGGCTTAGTGCTGTCCCCTTGGGATCCATGTCTGTGCCCCCTTATGTGGTCAGAGAGGACAGCATAGATCTTAGAGGAATCCTCACAGGCTGGCCTAGGCCACGTCTTGCTCACCCAGTGACCTCTTCCCAGTACACTCTTAACCAGACCACCTAGCCTAAAGAGATCAGGATATGATCCACCCTGATTCTTGTCACACCCTCATCCTCTCCTCACCTGTCCCCTAAAAGTCAGTGCACAGAGGGGTCACTGAGATGCCCAATAGACCAGAGTGAGCTCAGCATGGGGCTGCTCTGGGGCAGGATGCCCCGAGGGCGGGAAGGAGCTTGGCCCTGGGAGGAAGGTTTACAAGGGTCACCCATGTCTCATTAACATGTCATCACATGGTATATGATCCTCAAGTTGCTGAAAGATGCTTCCAGGCCCTAATGTATGTGTGTGTGGCGGTGGGGGGTGGGGGTTCATTCATATGGGTAAGTTCAAACCATTGCACTATGCTCCATGATGCTAGGATCCTGGGGGTGCTGGGCCTTGCTAGTTCCTAATACAAGAGGCCTCTAAAAATGATGGGTGGTCTTGGATATGAGAAGGGTGTGGACGGAAGAAGACACTGGCAGTGTCGGGGCAGGAGCAGGAAGGAGAGAGAATGGGGATGAGAATCAGCCCGAGTCCTCGTATCCAGGACAAAGATGATGAAATTCTTCAAGCATCCTCGAGAGGGCGCCTGGATCTCTTGAAAAGACCTGTTCTGGCACATCCTGAGTTCACCTGGCCGCTGGCTGCATCCACTGTCTGCTCAGAGTCTCAGGCCCCCAAGAACCTGGCAATGGCGGCGGCCCAGCTCAGTAGTGATGCATGGCAGCAGCAGACACTGTTCATCAGCCCACATTCCTGCAGATTGTCAGTGCACAGCCCTGCCCAGCTTCACTCCTCAGGGTGAGAACATTGTCTGGGGCAAGACACTCCTTTTCTGGGAGACCCAGGTGTCCCCCCAGCCCTCCCAGAAGTTGCCCAGGTGGTCTCAGGGACTGTGGTCAGACCCCCTTTGCTAGCCCCCAACCTAGGACAGCTAGCTGGTCCAGGACTCCCCCACTACATACACACACGCACACACACACACACACACACACACACACACACACACACACACACATGCATGTGTGCACAAGGAGCCCTTTTAAGAGAAATTTCCCCTAAGTTTCCACCAATATCTCCTGCTTCTATAGTCCCAAGAACCATCACACACTGGGGAAGGAACCCTGAATTTAGCTTTGTGCCCTAACTTTTGACTTCCAAAGGCAGGTAGAGTGGAGACTAAGAAGAGGACCATCCTTAGGTCCAAACAACAGGTGCCCTGCCAGGCTCTCTGCTTTCAGAGGTTGGCATCTAGCTTTCCTCTGACAGTGCTCTTCCCCAGGGGACTAGGAATCAGTGGGGCTGAGGGAATGTGATACCAGATCCCACACAGAGAACATTCTGGGTTCTTGGGACCCTGGAAATCCCGGCCAACTGGCTTCTAGAGCACAGTGCAGGTGTCTTTCCCAGGTACACTCTGTGAAGGGTTGACTCTGTCTGTGTATCCCTCCCAGGACAAGACAGACAGGGGGGTCAGCCATTGGCCTAGGGCCAGGTCTCCCTACTCTGGCCAGGAACTCAGAGGAGTCTGACAATTCTAAATTTGAACCTGGCCTTTCAGGTTATAATAAAGTTATATTGAAGTCATCACTTTGGTTTATAAATTGTTAAATATTTAACACATGATATGCTGACCTGCATTTGTACTCCTGTCCTGGGCCCTCTAAATGTTAGGGGTGGGCCTGCGAAGATTCTTGTGTTGTGCTTCTGAAGGGGGTGGAGTTGTGTCCATTGTGCCTCTTGGGGAGGATGAGACTGAGGATGAGGAGGAAGCTAGGCCAGCGCCAATTTAGCAGAGAAGTATTGGCTGATGTAGGAAGCCGTCTCACCTAGCAGCCTTGGAGAGACCCAGGAAAGGTAGGAGGTGGGGAGGGCAGGTCACATTTCCCTGCCCTTCTTCTCCACTGCTTAGCAAGATACAGGCCCAGGACAGCCTTTCTCCTCCAAGCTAGACCACCAGAGGCCACCACACTCCACCAACTGTGAGACAGGGTGGGCAGGGAGCAGAGCACTGGAATCAGAGCCAAGAGATCAGAGTTCTGGGCCTGGCTCTGCCATTTATTTCCTTCTTCTGTCTCCCCTCTGCAGAGTGGGCATAACAATAATGGCCCAGCTTCCTCACCGGACTCTCTCCTTTGTCGGAGATCCTGGGATCTAACACTGTGCAACCTCCAAGTGGAGCATCAGACAAGGGTGGCTTCAGGTAACTTGGCCCAGAGGTCACCAGCGGCTCTGCTGCCCCACACCTGGAGCCTCGCAGTGCAGCACCAAGTCCTCCCTGAGAGAGACAGAGAAGCAGAGTTCAGTGTGGGCCTGCAGACACCAGCTGGTGCCCTAAGTTGCCAGATACTTTTGCCAAGAAAAGGAGGATATAAAACATCTCCCCAAAATGGTGTGTGTTGGGGGCTCACACATTAGTTAAGGGGGAACGGGAAGCAGCCCTCATCTCTGTGGTCCGCTCCCCATCAGTCCCTGACACAGAACACAGCCTCCTTCCACCTGTCAGCTGACTGATCCCCTCCCCAGTTAAGGAGCCTGGGCTGTGGCAGGCAGTTCGGCCCCCGCACAGCAGACTCACCAGAGAAACCTGCCCAAAGCGGGCCAGAAAGTCCTGGAAGGGCAGGAAGCTCCAGGCCAGCAAAGATGAAGGCTGAGGGGGCCGAGATGGGCACCTGTCCCCAGGCAGCACCTTCAGCGCGCGCTCTGGAGCCGACACCTGGTGGCCCAGGACGGGAGGTGGCCGGGGCGCGTGTGGACAACCGGCTTCGCGGGAGAATCAAGCGCACAGCCGCGCGCCCCGCCCGGCCGCTTGGGTGCAGCTGGCCCCGTGGCCGCGGGGCGGAGCCCGAGGACCAGAGACGCCCGACCGTGGGGCCTCCGCCGGCAGAGGGACCCGGCGCGCCGCCTCCTCGGTCACCTCTGCCGGGAGCGGCGCGGGCGCCCCGGCTGCCCCGGGGTGGTGGGGCTCGGGGCGGGGCAGGTGCGGGGACCGCCGCCGTCCTCGGACCGGGTCACCGGCTGACGGGCAGCCCGATTGCGGGACGGGGCGTAGGGGCGGTCCGAATCTCCGCGCCCAGGAAAGCGGGTCCCACCCCAACACGGGCACCGGGGCGCTGCCGGATCCGGACTGCGCGCGCCCAGGGCACCCCAGTCCTGAACGGACACCCCCAACCCTCTACCATTCGCTCTGTCCATTTCATTGAGCGCGGGGTGTATATCGCTGAGTGAACATCTGAAAAAGAATATTCGAAGACCAATTAATGATGTTACAAAATCATGCATGGGTAAGAAATCCACTCAAGTGCAAGACAGACCTCCATTGTAATATAACAGAATATGAAAAATTCTTTGATATGATTTCTGATTGCACATTCCAATTAACCTCGAGAAACTACCACTTGTCAACTTTTGGTGTAATATCAAGGAAGAACTTAAGTATTAATATTAATTCATGTTAAAATACTCCTTTGCAACTACATATCTGTAAGGAGCTAGATTTTTCTTCACAAATTTCAACCAAAACAGCATACCATAACAGATTGAAAGAAGCAGCTATGAGACTCCATCTGCCGTTTATTAACCAGAGATATGGGGAAAAAAATGTAAACCAATGCCATTCTTATAACTAAATTTGGTTTGGAAATTATCTTTTATTAAAAATATGTCATTTAATGGAACCACAAAAGACCCCGAATAGCCAAAGCAATCCTGAGAAGGAGGAATAAAACGGGGGGAATTACGCTCCCTGACTTCAAACTCTACTACAAAGCAACAGTAATCAAGACAATTTGGTATTGGCACAAAAACAGACCCACAGACCAGTGGAACAGAATAGAAAATTCAAACATTAACCCAAACATATACAGTCAATTAATATTTGATAAAGGAGCCTTGGATATACAATGCGGAGATGACAGCCTCTTCAGCAGCTGGTGTTGGAAAAACTGGACAGCTACATGTAAGAGAATGAAACTGGACTACTGTCTAGCCCCATACACAAAGGTAAACTCAAGGTGGATCAAAGACCTGAATGTAAGTCATGAAACCATAAAACTCTTAGAAAAAAACATAGGCAAAAATCTCTTAGACATAAACATGAACGACTTCTTCATGAACATATCTCCCCGAGCAAGGGAAACAAAAGCAAAAATGAATAAGTGGGACTATATCAAGCTGAAAAGCTTCTGTACAGCAAAGGACACCATCAGTAGAACAAAAAGACATCCTACAGTATGGGAGAATATATTCATAAAAAACGTATCTGATAAAGGGTTGACATCCAAAATATATAAAGAACTCATGCACCTTAACAAACAGAAAGCAAATAATCCAATTAAGAAATGGGCAGAGGACATGAATAGACACTTCTCTAAAGAAGAAATTCAGATGGCCAACAGGCACATGAAAAGATGCTCCACATCGCTAATCATCAGAGAAATGCAGATTAAAACCACAATGAGATATCACCTCACACTAGTGAGGATGGCCACCATCCAAAACACAAACAACAGCAAATGTTGGCGAGGATGTGGAGAAAAGGGAACCCTCCTACACTGCTGGTGGGAATGCAAATTAGTTCAACCAGGAAAGCAGTATGGAGGTTCCTCAAAAAACTCAAAATAGAAATACCATTTGACCCAGGAATTCCACTCCTAGGAATTTACCCTAAGAATGCAGCAGCGTAGTTTGAAAAAGACATATGCACCCCTATGTTTGTTGCAGCACTATTTACAATAGCCAAGAAATGGAAGCAACCTAAGTGTCCATCAGTAGATTAATGGATAAAGAAGAGATGGTACATGTACACAATGGAATATTATTCAGCCACAAGAAGAAAACAAATCCTACCATTTGCAACAACATGGATGGAGCTAGAGGGTATTATGCTCAGTGAAATAAGCCACGCCGAAAAAGACAAGTATCAAATGACTTCACTCATATGTGGAGTATAAGAACTAAGAAAAAAAACTGAAGGACCAAAACAGCAGCAGACTCACAGACCCCAAGAATGGACTAATAGTTACCAAAGGGAAAGGGACTGGGGAGGATGGGTGGGAAGGGAGGGACAAGGGGGAAAAAGGGACATTACGATTAGCAGATGTAAATGTTGGGGGGCACGGGGAGGGCTATACAACCCAGAGAAGACAAGTAGTGACTCTATAGCATCTCACTACGCTGATGGACAGTGACTGTAATGGGGTTGGTGGGGGGGACCTGATGAAGGGGGTAGTGTAATCACTATAATATTGCTCATTTAACTGTAGATTAATGATATCAAAATAAACTTATAAAAAAAAGGAGATGGTGGTTAGGTTGCCCCTGATATGGCTATTATGAATTAATATATATAACACACTTAGAAAAGTGTCAGGCATGAAGTAAGTGACATACATCTAAGCTATGATTATTATTATTTTTACTGTGTGGTGGTCCGTAATTTATTAAACCAGCCCCTACTGATGGAAAAAAAAATAGCCCAGAATCCCATATTCCAATGACTTTCAATCATAAATATTTTCTTCCTTAACTGTTACATGATCACACCTTATATAGTTTTGTATGCTACGTCAGGACCACCTTCCCATGTTGTAGTCTTCAAAAACATGTGTGCATAATATTCCTTTGGAAAACAGATTTTGGTTTATAACCTTTAAAATATGTCATTTACGCAGCAATGAAAATCCTTGAATCTTTGTCCACATCTGATTTTTAGGCAAAGTTGCTAAAAATGAATTTATTAGATCTAATGCAGTGGGTTTCAAGGCTGGCTGCATATTCTGTTGCTCTGAGAAGTTTCATAAAAGACTTCAGCCAGAGTGGAGGTGGTGGTGGTAGAGAGCAGGGGGCGCTATTTTGAAAATGCTCCTCAGGTGTTCCTCATGTGCACCTCAGGTTCACAATTACTGGTTTAAGATTGAAACGTTTTATCTCAGTTCATTTTTTAAAATATATACTCCTAGGAAAATATTCAAGCAAAAAGGAAGGTATAAAGGACATAAGACGTAATAAACATCTTGCCCCACATTCACACCCCTCCCAGGGGTCCTCATCATTATTTGTTTGGTGACCCTGCCTTTTTTAATGCATGTGTCTGTGTATAAATACACGTACATGTTCAAACACTGAGATGTGCATATGATGGGGAATGGCATAGCCGGCAAACTACAGCAGTTTTCCCCCTTTTTACAAATAAAATAGTACATACTTGTTATACAAACAAACGATACAATAATGTATCCCCAAAGAAATAGATTTGGGCAGCTGGCAAACTGAGCCCAGCATCACTGAAGCTAAACCACAATTCCAACCATTATCAGAATTGCATTTTCAACACTGGGTTTTGTGAGAAGAATGGAAGTGGGGAAGAGCCTCAAATGTTTTGGGGAGAGCAGCAAAGAGCAAACTGTATGAGTTCAGGTGAAAGATAGGTCTCTCTGGGTAGTACTAAAGACTGAATGTTCATGGACCCCCAAAACTCATGTGTTGAAACCTAATTCCTAATAGGATGGTATTAGGAGGTGGGGCCTTTGGGAAGTAATTAGGCAGTGAGCTGGAGTCCCCATGAATGGGTTAGTGCCCTTAGAAAAGAGACCCCAGAGAGCTCCCTTGCCCCCTGCACCACATGAAGACACAGTGAGAAGACAGCCATCCATGAACCAGGAAGGGCCTTCTTATCAGACACTGAATCTGCCAGTCCCTTGATCTTGGACTTCCCAGGCTCCAGAACTTTTGTTGTTTATGAGCCACCTGGTCTACATTTTTCTGTTACAGCAGCCTGAAAGAACTGAGACAGGCTGCTGACACTGCCATGGACGGCTCTCTTATTCACCTGCCCCAACCACACCTTGCTTCCCTCATGCCCTTGGACTCTGTGTTTAACGACTGGACCAGCCTCTCCATGGTCCCTCCTGCTTGCCTGTATCTCTCTCCTTCCTGCTGGCATCCAACCCTGGATCTTCCCATAGTCTGCTCCTACCCATGGGCAGAGAACCCTACTGGGGTAAATTCCCCAGCTATGGGTGGACAAGGACTGTCATGGATATATAGCCTTTAATATGAGATCACTTCTCAGCCAATAGTTGCAAATGTCTATTTGCATTTGAGCGAGTGCCTCACTTATTCTCCTGCTCAGTCATTAACAGACTTCACCGCTCACTTGCAGACCCTCATTCAAAAATCTACCTCTGTCGTATTTTATTTCTTCAATATTACTCAAACAATAATTATTTTCCTTCTTTTCTAGTGGATTCGGGTCATTTGTATTCTGAGAAAATTGCCCACTTAATCTACATCTCCAAGGATATCAGTTCTATGTTATTCACTCATAACTATTTTCATCTAGCAACTTTTAGATCCCCTTCTTAACTCTCAAAATGTATTTCTGTCTGAAGGCTAAATTAAAAAGACTTATAGTATGAAATTTTGGAAAGGATATAGAACACTAGATCTCTCACGCATCGCTGGCGTGGGTAAAAATGGTACAACCACTTGGAAACATCTACTGAAGCTGAGAATGCAGATGCCCTAGAACCAACAATTCCACTCCTGCTATATTCCCAGCAGAAACATGCATGTGTTCCCCAAAGGACATGTTCAAGAATGTTCCTAACACTCATGATTCATTTTTTCTGAATTACTGGATACATCGTAAATGTCCTCCATCAAGAGGAGGATGAATAAATAAATTATGGTATGTTTATTCAGTGGAAAGCCAAATAATAGAGCAAAGGAGAAAGAAAGTACTGCTCCTTACAACAACAGGAATGAGTATCACAGACATACACTGAGTAAAAGAAGCTATACTATGCAAAGAATGACATCATAGAAAGTTCAGAGGTGACAAAAAAACAATTAGTGGGGACCTTTATGCAGAGGCCTATCGGCTGAGAGGGGTTGCAAGGGAGCCTTCTAGGGTGCTGAAAATGTTCTAAATTCACCAAGCTAGACATCTGAGATTTGTGCACTTGACTGTGTATAATTATACCTCACTATAAAGTAAAAAAGAAAAAGGAAAAAATTACTTCTGTTTTGTAGTATTTCCCCAAGTGTGAATTTCCTCTCTTGTGAGCTACTCATTTCCTTCTTTTTGTTTCATGTTTTATTAATGGATACCATTAGGTCACTTTTTAAAAATTACTATTTCCGGAGTAAGCATGACTAAATAACACATGTGCTATGTATCCAGAATGATCATGGCTGGGTTTTTCTGGGGTTTTCTCAATTATTACTTGAGGATTGTAATAAACCTTCCCTCTAATTAAATGTAAATAGTAATTTTATATTATTTTTCATTGTGGTAAAAATGCATAACATAAAATGTACATCGTGACTATTTTTAACTGTACTGTTCACTGGCATTAAGTACATTCAGACTGTTGTACAACCATCACCACCATTCATCTCTGAACTTTTTTCATCTTTCCAAACTAAAGCTCTGTACCAATTAAACAGTAACTCCCCCACTTTGCTCCTCCCCAGCCCCTGGCAACTACCATTCTACTTCCTGTCTCTGTGACTTTGACTATCAGACCAAGGGAATTGGATAGGGAAGGAGGACTACTCTAAGTACCTTATGTAAGTGGAATCATACAGTATTTGTCCTTTTGTGACTGGCTTATTTTGTTTAACATTATGTCCTCAAAGTTAATCCATGTGTAGTGTGACAGCAGTTCCTTCTTTTTTAAGGCTGAATCATATTGCATTTTATGTATATACCACATTATCCATTCATCTGTTGGGATGTTTAGATTGCTTCCACCTTTTTGGCTGTTGTGAATAATGCTGCTATGAACAAGGCTGTGCGAATATCTCTTTGAGACCTTGCTTTCAATTCTAAGTATATACCAGAAGTGCAATTGCTAGATCATATGGTAATTTTATTTGCAATTTTTGAAGAACCTCTATTCTGTTTCCCACAGGGACTGCACCGTTTTATATTCCAGCAGTGTACAAGGGTCCCAACTTTTCCATATCCTCCTTGTTATTTCTGTTTTGTTTTATAACAGCCATTTTAATATTAAGGTGTGATGTCAGCAAACAGTAATATTTTTGAAGTGGGTTAATTTTACTGATTGTGATTTGAAAGGATTTTGAAGATGTCAGTTGTTGCCTGAAATATAATGTGAATGTTTATGTGAGGTGGGAAAAGAATGTTTTCAAACACAAGAAGATCATACTGCCAATACTGAAAGAAAATAAAACATTTTCTTATCTATTTGTACAAGGCAGCGGAACATTTGAGAGGACCCTGATCTGTCCAGGGTGCTGATAACTCACAGGCCATCTTGCCAAACAGGTTGAAAAGATTTGATGCTAATTATGAAATTGGTTCCAGTGGCTTTATGGTTTCCAGTCTCAAAGAGAACTGACAGTCTAGACTCTCTTCTCCAAACTCTCACCCTGGAGGAAATTAAGTCAGAGACATCCTGTCTTGAGCCCAGTAGACTAGAGTCCCAAGGAGTCTTGAAAAGAATTACAGAGCTCAAAAGAAACAAAACGAAATAATACTTCATTATGAGAATATGAACATTGGATTAAAAAGATTTTAAACAAAGAAGTAATAAATTCACATTCAATATAAAGGTAAAGTCTAGGGGAGACCAAGGGAATTGGATAGGGAAGGAGGACACAGACAGATGCAAAGTTATCGGTATTGTTTTGTTCCTTAATTTGAGTGTTTCATTCACAGGCATTTATTTTAATATTATACTTTAACTCCCTAGCATATGTCATATGGATTATTTTATGTGCACCAAAATTGCAACATAAGAGACAATGAAGATTAATAATATTTCTTAATTCTTGAAAAGAATTAAGCCTATGGATGTGTTTCCCTAGTGCTGGAAGAATTGAGGCACCCAAAGAAATAAAAGCTTTTGTTCCTTCATTTCCCACGTTGTTACCAATGAAAATGTTTAAGTAAGTTTAATACACTTTCAAGTTGAAAATGACATTATATAAAATAATGCAATGCATTATAGACTAGTTCAGAAATATTGTTTTGTCAATCTCCCATTTTATGAAACTATTTGATCCAAATATTTCCTTCGGTTTCATTATTCTTGCTTTCACTACTGGGACTGTTTGAGCACTTTCATCTGAGCTACTTGAGAATAAGCAATTTTCACATCATGTATGATGGTGTCCCTGGAATTTTTATTTCAAGACACCTATTCACTATTTGTGATCTTCACAATGTAGCCCCCTAGTTATAAATTTTTCATTGTTATGAAAATATTAAACAGACAATGTATAGGACACATACGATAAACCCGTACATTCTCATCCCCCACTATTAGCAATTATCAGAGTTTTGGCACACCTGCCTAATCTTTTCTTTGTTTTTTTAAAACTCCAGAACTCACATCTTTTCAACCCTACAAATTTCAATATGTATCTCTAATGTATGGATATTTTCCTCAAAACCGCAGTGCCATTCTTTCCTTAAAAAATAACAATTCTTTGGTGTCACCTAACATCTCGTCCACTTCCAAATTCTCCAAGTGTTCCATGAATATCATTTTGCTGTTACCAAGAATCCAGTCAAAGGTCCACATGGCGCCTTTGGTGATGTCTCTTAAATCTCTTTTAATCAATGGGATAATGATCTTGATATAAAGTTAAAGTTTAAAAGCAGGATGCAAATGCAAATACAGTTTGGTTACATAAGGGATAATATTAGGAACAATTTATAATTGTCTGGATTTTATTGTAAAGTTTCAAATTTTCTAGAATTGATTTGCGTGACTTTATAAACCAACAGTGATTTGATTAAATAAACGCAAAGATAACTTAAGCCTGGAAAGGGTTCACAGACCACAGACCCTTCAGCCCCTCCATAAATGTCAGTGTCTCGTGCCTCCAACACCGCCCCTGGAAGAAGGGAGGGGATGCCAACTCAGCGATCCAGGCAAGTTTATTGCTGAGCCTGAGAGGGACCCCTCTATTCTGGCCAGCACAACAAAGGAAAAAGAGGGTCTCTAATTGATCAAGAGGTTTTTTACTGCCAGGGTTTTTGGTGAGCTCTTTGAGGGGATGAGTCAGGGGAAAGGTGGCTTGTGGCTTGCGGACGTGTCCTCTGGAGAATGCTTGTAGCCTAGGGAAGACGACACCTAGGTCTCTCTGAGAGGTGGGTGAGCTTATTCAAAAGGCGGTCTTCAGGTCCGGATTCTGTCAACCCCCAACACCTTTTCTTCCAAACTGCCCGCTCACCTAATCCAACCTCTTAACCCCCAGTCCGTTAATTGATGGGACCTGAAGCGCCTTTTCTGTAGGCATCCTATAGCCTTCCCACCCCCTCAGTAACTAACCTTAAGTGGCAGAGGAGCACCAGGATTGGGGTGCCTGGGCCCGCGCTGTCTGCAGGGGGAGGGCTGGCGGGCGCGGTCCCGGATCCGGCAGCGCCCCGGTGCCCGTGTTGGGGTGGGACCCGCTTTCCTGGGCGCGGAGATTCGGACCGCCCCTACGCCCCGTCCCGCAATCGGGCTGCCCGTCAGCCGGTGACCCGGTCCGAGGACGGCGGCGGTCCCCGCACCTGCCCCGCCCCGAGCCCCACCACCCCGGGGCAGCCGGGGCGCCCGCGCCGCTCCCGGCAGAGGTGACCGAGGAGGCGGCGCGCCGGGTCCCTCTGCCGGCGGAGGCCCCACGGTCGGGCGTCTCTGGTCCTCGGGCTCCGCCCCGCGGCCACGGGGCCAGCTGCACCCAAGCGGCCGGGCGGGGCGCGCGGCTGTGCGCTTGATTCTCCCGCGAAGCCGGTTGTCCACACGCGCCCCGGCCACCTCCCGTCCTGGGCCACCAGGTGTCGGCTCCAGAGCGCGCGCTGAAGGTGCTGCCTGGGGACAGGTGCCCATCTCGGCCCCCTCAGCCTTCATCTTTGCTGGCCTGGAGCTTCCTGCCCTTCCAGGACTTTCTGGCCCGCTTTGGGCAGGTTTCTCTGGTGAGTCTGCTGTGCGGGGGCCGAACTGCCTGCCACAGCCCAGGCTCCTTAACTGGGGAGGGGATCAGTCAGCTGACAGGTGGAAGGAGGCTGTGTTCTGTGTCAGGGACTGATGGGGAGCGGACTTGTAGAGGGATCTAACGTGCCACTATCTACTCTGCTCCTGCCCCAACTAAAATGTTAGATGATTTTAGGAACTGTGTCTGATTCCCAACAGCAGTTGGAGCCCTTCTATCCCATCCAGCCTTCCAAGTTTGGATTCCATTTCCTGCAGGAGCCAGTCTGCCACGCCATTGCTTGAGTGGGTGGCATAGTTATCCCTACAGTACAAATGAGGAAACTGAGACTCAGGGAGGTGACAACAGTAGATAACAGTGCCAAGCATAGGGCCCAGGTGTCCTATAGAGTCCAGTGCCCTCTCCTCTGCCCTGACTCCCTCTGTGTGGGGAAGTCGTGTAGGTAGAGAGGGTCAGGAGGTCTTCTGACCTATCTGGGCCTCAAGACTGCATCCCCACAAAGCTGGCTGCAGGAAAGGTGGCTTTGGGTCTGGATTGTGGGGAGGAAGGGAGAGGAGGAGAGGGAGAGCTTGGGTGACCTCCCTTTCCTTTACCAGGGGGACCTAGGAGCAGTGGTGTCGGTCATGAGCTCTCTGCTGAATCAGGCACTGGACCTGATCTCCCCTCGCCCCCAGGCTTCACCCTCTCAGCAGTGCAGAGGGAAGTCCCTGGCCACCCCCTCACTCCCTGAAACTCGCAGCTCCCTCTGGAAAACCAGAGGCGCTGATCAGCATCCAAATGACCCAGCCCGGACTCTGGCCAGGGTCAGGTAGCTGGGGGAGCTGACGGGTGGGAGAGGGGTCTGTGATGGTGTAAAAACCATTTTGATGGCCCGAAAGGTGAGGCTAGTGGAAGGGTCTGACCCTCCAAGGGAAGGGAAACCAGCACACCCAGGTGTGCAAGGAGATGACATTCCCTTTCCTAGGTATTCAGACAGCCCTTAGGGTAGCAGGCTCAGGTATGATGCTAAACATTGGGGATAACTGGGTCTCTGAGGAGTAAGCGGCACTGTGGACTGGGGTGCCTGAGTTTGGAGAAGCTTCTATATGAGTCATTTATCATCACTGGGCAGCACCATCAGCCATTATCACACATTTGTGGTCTGGCTGGGATGGACCTGCTTTGGTACAGATCCCCAAGTAGGAGTAAATTAAGGTAAGAAGGCTTCATTATGAAGTGGGCTCTTTTGGGAAATTAGCTGCCCTCTTGTGGATACTTGAGGAATTCCACGAGATCTTTTCCACCCAAGTAGTTCCATAACCATTTCCACTACCACCCCTACTCCACTCATAGGCCCATAAGGGGTTTTTTCATTAAGGCCAAAACGGATTCTGGGATCCCAAGATTGGATTTCAACACGTGAAACTCTAATAGTCTAAACAAGCCTTTACATAGCACTTATTATGTGTTTTACAAATATCAACTTATTTTATTCCTCACAACTATCTTATGACGTAAGTACTAGTTTATCATCCCTATTTTACAGATGAGGAAATTATGGCACAAAGAAGTTAAGTGACTTGTCTAAGGTCACCCCGCCACTCTGGATTCCAGACCCTCTGCTGTGCTGTCTCTCACGAGCGTGGAAAATCCATATAGCAACACAGAGGCAGAGCCAGAGGACATGTGTGCATGCAACGCAGACAATCTCCCCAGGCCCTGACTCCCCAAAAGCTGACCCCACACCTCCTGCGGGTGAATGTGTCCTGTCACATGAATGGAGGGTCAGGATATTTCCAAGAAGCTCCCTTCCTTGACTTAGCTGGTTCTTTCTAACACTTCTGGGAGGTAGAAAGTGAGGGGGTGGCAGTGCTGGTCAAAGCGCTGAGAATCTCAGGGACAGTCAGTGTTCTCTAAGGCAATATGGCCCCACCACTAAGTGACCCAGAGGCCAGTGTACACATAGGCCAGTTAGGGGCATCCACACTGCTTTCCCACTCTCCACCTCTTGACACGGAGTGGGTCCTGATGAATGATCACAAATCTTGCCTCTCTTATGAAACCTGAAACGTGGGGGTGCCTGGGGTCAGAAGAACTCCCTTTCCGCCATGTAACAGATAAGGAAATGAAGCCTCTTCCTAAGACCTCCACTCTCTCACCACATGTTGACAATTTACTGTGGTGAACTTAGTTAATTAATGTCTTCATCAAACTTTTATGGAGTTCTCTATTGTCAGAACTCTTTCATTTACAAGTGGCAGAAACCCACTCAAGGCAACTTAAAAAATAAGGAAATTTGTTGGTTTCCATAACTGGGGAGGGTACTAAGAAAGCCTAAAGAGTGAAGGAAGTACAATAAGAGCCAGCAGAACTGGAACTCGGGACTCAAGGCCACCAGAACCCTATCCTTGCCTGTGTCTCATCTCCCCTTGCCTCTGCCTGGCTCTCTTCTGCAGAGGGACTCCCTTGGTGGGGAGGTGGGGGGTGGCCTCCCACAGCCCTGTGCCTTTATCATCTCAGTGTGAAAGGGCCCCCTTTCTGGGTCTGTACATTAACCCCAAGGGAGGATCTGATCGGTCCCGCTCAGGGCTAATCACTTGCATGGGGGGCAGCGTTTAACACAGCCTGGATCACATGTCCACCTCTAGAGAAGAGGCAGAAGCCGAGCGAGTACCCCAACTCACAGCTCTCAGGACCACGTGGAGCGAAGGACGGAGTTCCCTGCAAAAAAGAGGGTGCAGTTATCAGGAGGCTTGTGGAAAATGAGCTGGGCAGCAGAAAGTGGAAGTTGGCCCTTCTGTGTGCAGTGCCCTACTGGATGCTGGGCATTCAGACAAAAGATCCCGTCTCGTCCATTGAATAGCTCAGAGTCCAGACAAGGGTTCAGATGATTAGAAAGCGTCACAGCGGTAATGGGATACTGGGACACTCCAGATTCTTTGGGAACCCGAGAGAGGGGCACCCAGGCCAGACTGAGATAGAGAGAAATCAGGAAAGAATTTCCCCAAAATGTTGCTCTACCAAATTATGAGAAATAAATAAGAATTAGCCAAGAGAAGAAAGGAATAAGCAATGCATAGAGGAGAAGACCACTCAGAACTGGCAGGAGTCTGGCTTGAGCCAAAGAGCAAACATGGTGCAGTTTCTTTGAGGGAAAGACATAAAAGGAGGTTCTGGGAGGTGGAAGGCGGGAAGTGCAGACTGGCACATGAGGATGTGGTCCTTTGGGTGATTCAGGTGGAGATGCCAGTAGATGACTGGATTGTTTTAGATCTCGAGGATGGGGAAAAAAAAAAAGCTGTGGAGATAAATTTGGGATTCATCCCTATGGGTGCTGACTAAAGCCACAGGAGGGTGTTGCCACTGAGGGCAAGTGCGAGGAAAGCTAAAGACACAAACCTGGAGAACACCACCTTGGCTGAGTTGGTGAACACAGAGGGCACAGGAAGGAAGGAGTCTGAGAAAAGAGTAAGAGCAGGTTAGCAGCACATTGTGAGGAAATGACTAGTACTTTCAGGTCCCAAGGCCTCTGATATGTAATTATTTCTCACTTGAAAGCTTCCGAGGGGGAAGATGGCGGCGTGAGCAGGACAGTGGAAATCTCTTCCCAAACCCATATATATCTATAAAAATACAGCAAATACAACTATTCCTAAAAGAGAGACCAGAATACACAGGACAATGCACAGCCTGCATCTGCACCTGAGATGACTCGGCACCCCACGAGGCGGGTAAGATACAGAGCTGCGTCCCGGCGGGACCCAAACACTCTCCTACCCCAGCGCACCGGTGGGAGGAGAGGATTCAGAGCCGGGAGGGAGTGGAAGTACAGGCCCGTGAAATAACCAGCCCTGGTGATCTGCGCCGGGAGCGCTGACACACATCGCGCAGTGTAGTGGAGATTGGAGAGGCAGAAGGTGCAGGTTTTGAGCTGGGAACGCATCCAGGTCCATGCAGCCAGCTCCCAGGACAAAAGAAAAGCGCGCGCTTTTTTCAGCGGTCTTATGATCGTCCCAGCACATTCAGCCCAGCGGGCTGGGAGTCCTGAGGAATTTCGGACCCCTTGCTTGGTGACTGGGAAAAAGTAGCCCCACTGAAACTTTGCACCGAGAAAAATGGCCTCCCATTCGTTCCCGCCCCGGCCAGAGCTGCAAACGGCCAAGCAGAACGGCACGGCTGCGGGTGCGGAATAGTGGAGCAACAGCGCCACCTACAGCATCCATAGAGAATCTACTCCCAGTGGGCTTTTTTTCCCCCCTTTTTTCTTTTTTTTCTCTTTTCTTTCCCTTCCTATATTTTTTTGTTGTTGGGTTTTTTTTTTCGTTTTTTTAAGTCTTAAAGAGCCCAGCTGACATTGACATATGTGGCACCTGCCAGCGACCACTTCTATCGCCATGAAAAGACAGAGGAATATGGTACAGACAAAGCTCACCCAGACAACACCAGAGAGGGAGCCTGAAGGGATGGAAATGCATACTCTTCCTGAAAAAGAATTCAAAATAAAAGTCATAACCATGCTGATGGATCTACAGAGAAATATCCAAGAGCTGAGGGAGGAAGTGAGGGAAGTCAGGAAAGACAATGCAGAAATGAAACAAGCCATCGACGGGCTTAGCAGCAGACAGGACGAGATGCAAGAGACTGTTAATGCAATAGATATCAGAGAACAAGAATACAGAGCAGCTGAGGCAGAGAGAGATAAAAGGTTCTTTAGGAATGAAAGAATATTAAGAGAACTGTGTGACCAATCCAAACGTAACAATATTTGCATTATAGGAGCAACAGAGGAAGAAGAAAGAGAAAAAGGGATAGAAAGTGTCTTTGAAGAAATAATTGCTGAAAACTACCCCATGTTGGGGAAGGAAATAGTCTCGCAGTCCACGGAAGCCCACAGATCTCCCAACACAAGGGACCCAAGGAAGACAACACCAAGACACATAATAATTAAAATGGCAAAGATCAAAGATAAGGACAGAGTATTAAAGGCAGCTAGGGAGAGAAAAAATATCACCTACAAAGGAAAATTCATCAGACTATCATCAGACTTCTCAACAGAAACCTTACAGGCCAGAAGAGAATGACATGATATATTTAACGTTATGAAACAGAAGGGCCTCGAACCAAGAATATTGTATCCAGCATGATTATCATTTAAATATGATGGAGGGATTAAACAATTTCCAGACAAGCGAAAGCTGAGAGAGTTTGCCTCCCATAAACCACCTCTACGGGACATCTTAAAGGAACTGCTCTAGAGGGAAGCACTCCTACGGCTAAAAAGATGTCACCAGAGAAAATAAAATCATAGCAAAGAAAGCAGACCATCCAAATACTAACTAAAGGCAAAGAATAAAACACCTACTATATAAAGAATGGAGGAGGAGGAATAAGAAGGGAGAGAAATAAAGAAACATCAGACTGTGTTTACAATAACTTAACAAGAAAGTTAAGTTAGATTGTTAGATAGTAAAGAAGCAACCCTTGAACCCTTGGTAACCACGAATCTAAAGCCAGCAATGGCAATAAGTACATATCTATCAATAATCACCCTAAATGTAAATGGACTGAATGCACCAATCAAAAGACACAGAGTAAAAGAATGGATAAAAAAGCAAGACCCATCTATATGCTGCCTACAAGAAACTCACCTCAAACCCAAAGATATACACAGACTAAAAGTGAAGGTATGGAAAAAGATATTTCATGCAAACAACAAGGGGAAAAAAGCAGGTGTTGCTGTAGTTCTATGAGACAAAATAGACTTCAAAACGAAGAAAGTATCAAGAGATAAAGAAGGACATTACATGATAAAGGTGTTAATCCAACAGGAGGATATAACCATTATAAATATATATGCACCCAACACGGGAGCGCTGGCATATGTGAAACAAATACTAACAGAATTAAAGGAGGAAACAGACAGCAATGCATTCATTTTAGGTGACTTCAACATACCACTCACTCCAAAGGACAGATCAACCAGACAGAAAATAAGTAAAGACACAGAGGCACTGAACAACACAGTAGAACAGATGGACCTAACAGACATCTACAGAACTCTACACCCAAAAGCAATAGGATACACATTCTGCTCAAGTGCACATGGAACATTTTCCAGAATAGACCACATGCTAGGCCACAGAAAGAACCTCAGTAAATTCAAAAATATTGAAATCCTACCAACCAACTTCTCAGATCACAAAGGTATAAAAGTAGAAATAAATTTTAGAAAGAAATGACACTTCCGGGAAGATGGCGGTGTGAGCAGGGCGGCAGAAATCTCCTCCCAACACTAAATTTATCTACGAAAACACAGAAAATACATCTATTCCTAAAAGAGAGACGAGAATACACAGGAAAGCGCACAGCGTGCAGCTACACCCGAGAGGACTCGGCACCCCAAGAGGCGGGTAAGATACGGAGCCGCGACCCGGCGGGACCCGAGCCCTCCCCCACCCCAGCGCACCGGCGGGAGGAGAGGATTCAGAGCCGGGAGGGAGTGGAAGTGCACCCCGCGAAGTAGCCAGCCCCGGTGATCTGCGCGGGGAGCGCTGACCCACATTGCGCAGTGCAGCGGAGATTGGAGAGACAGAGGGGCAGGATCTGAGCGGGGAACGCGCCAGGGGGCTTGCAGCCGGCTCCGGGAAGGAAAAAAAAAAGTGCGCGCTTTCCTCAGCGGTCTTAAAGAGACAGGAGCCCAGCGGAGGAGCCGGATCGCCCCAGCACACTCAGCCCAGCAGGCTGGGAGTCCTGGGGAGTTTCAGACGCCTTAGCTGGCGACTGAGGAAGCGTAGCCATACTTAACACTTCTCACTGAGATCAACAGCCTCCTATTCGTTCCCACCCCTGCCAGAGCGATAAAGGGCCCTGCGGAGCGGCACAGTCACAGCTGTGGAATAGTGGGGCAATAGCGCCACCTAGAGCATTTCCACAGAATCTACGTCCGGTGGGCATTTTTTTTGTTTTTTTTGTTTTGTTTTTTGTTTTGTTTTTGTTTTTTCTTTTCTTTCTTTTTTCTTTTTTTTTCTTTCTTTCTTTTTTTTTTTTTTTCTCTTTTCTTTTTTTTCTTCTCTTTTTAAAGTCTTAAAGAGCCCAGCTGACATACGTGGCAACTATCAGTGACCAAATTATACAGCCATGAAAAGACAGAGGAATATGGTTCAGACCAAAATCAACCAGACAACCCCAGAGAGGGAGTCTGAAGGGATGGAAATGCACAGCCTGCCTGAAAAAGAATTTAGAATAAAAGTCATAACCATGCTGATGGACCTACAGAGAAATGTGCAAGAGCTGAGGGAGGAAGTGAGGGAACTGAAGAAAGACACTGCAGAAATCAGACAAGCGATCGGCGGGCTTAACAGCAGAATGGATGAGATGCAAGAGACTGTTAATGGAATAGAAAACAGAGAACAGGAGTACAGAGCAGCTGAGGCAGAGAGATAAAAGGATTTCTAGGAATGAAAGAATATTAAGAGAACTGTGTGACCAATCCAAACGGAACAATATTCGCATT